>JAPKLX010000295.1:0-193834 GCA_026898415.1 Leonotis leonurus | reverse complement strand
TAGCAGTTAAGTACTAATTAAAATTTTGAGGGTATTACACATACACACTTTCTGCCCTTTCTGAAACCTTTGCTCTTACTTTCGGCAAAATATTCAAAAGCGTTCTGCCTTTTTGCCGCCGTCGTTCTCCGTTGCGACAAAGTAATCGGAATTTCACAAGTAAGTATCCTCCTTTTCCAAAATGGCTTCTTCTTCGTCTTTTTCTCCTATCGATGTAGATATGGAAAATGTAGAGGGTTCGCCCTCGCCGCCTAGGGTTTTTCCAGCGAGGGTTACGGTGAGGGTTTTTACCCGAGCTGCTCTTCCTCCTATTTTTCAGACAGTTGAGTTTTTACCTTTAGTTGAGTCGGACGCGGCCCTTGAGTATTTTTCCACTATGAGTGAATCTCATATGTTAAATCTAGCCCGAAAATATTTGTTTCCAGAGTCAATGGAGATGGTTTTGCCTCGGGTTGAGGATAGGGGTAGTTCTCCACCCGTAGGTTTTTTTACCGTTTACGAAGACTATCTTCACTTCGGTCTTCGTTTTCCTTTACACCCAATTTTTATTGAATTCTTACAAAAATTCAACCTGCCGCTAGGTCAGTTAGCGCCGCCTTCCATTAAGCAAGTTATTGGTTTTTTGTATGGAGGTCGGTCGCCGAGGCGGCTCGGTATGTATAGAGGCGCTGCTTAGATTTTTCCGAGCTAAGAGTGGACCTACGGGGTGGGTGTATTTATCCCCTGTAAATAAATATAAGTTAGTAACCCTGTCAAAGGTGACAAACTGGCAGAAGAAGTTCTTCTTCTGCCGGGCTGAGGGGGTCCCTTTGAATGATTGGTCGAAGGCCAAGTTCGGGCCCCAAGTCATCGAGGATCCCGTCAGCGAGCTCGAAGTGAGCTTGGTGGACCTCGGCCCCATTAAGAAGGACTATGCCGAGGCCGAGCTGTCGAGGTATGGGCTGAGCCCATACGGCGCTTCCGCCGATGTGGATTTGGGTGAGGTCCCGCTCTACGTGCTGTGTTATGATATTAATCCGAGGTGAATTCTAATGTTCTCTCTTATATTTGTAGTGAACCCTGAAGCGCTCCAAGCAGTCCTTCAGAGGAAGAAGAAGAGGGCAAGGCCTTCTTCTACGGTGGAGAGGACGCCACCTCGTGCTTCGTCGTCGGTGAGGGCGTCGGACTTGTCTGCGGCGGGTGGAGGGAGCTCGCAGTTCATCTCGCCCGTCATAGATCTGTCTCCACCTCGGATGGAGGTGGGGGGCAGATCGGGTGGCCAACCCTCCGATCTAAACGCACCTCAGGGGACGTCGTTTCCCGATGTGAGCATGGACTTGCTTCTTTCCTTCCCCTTTTTTCTCTCTCTTTTTTTTTGTACTGATATGTCTTGTGCAGGAGGCCGAGGTGGCGTTGGCCGGGCTGCAGGGCTTGGTGAACTTTGTGACCGACGGAGTCGCCCAGTTCCAATGCTTATCCGCCGAACTCCGAGCGGCGAGGGCCGAGCTGGCGGCGAAGGTGGCGGCGGCTGAAGTGAAGGCTAACCAGGCGGCGGAGCAGGAGGCAAAGGCCTTCGAGGCCACCGAGGAGGCGAGGAAGAGGGCGGCCGACCTGGAGGCCGAGGTGGCTGAGCTGAAGGCTCAGCTGGAGGGAGAGCGGGAGAAGGTGGCCCGCGCTGCTGCTGACCAGAGGGGTGTGCTCCGGGCCTTTGTGGAGCGGATATTCCGTTCTCGGCACTTCGGCGAGGTGGCCACGCAGCTGGTGGGAGCCATGAGCGCCTCAATTTCCGCAGTGACCATCGACCTGATCGCTCAAGACTACCCGGACTTGGATAAGGCCAAGTATGGGTACGCGGCGATGTTGGAGGAGGAAATGCTGCGGGAATACGCCGAGGTGCTGCTGGAGTGCACCTCAAAGGTGCCGGTGGGGGGGGAGACTGGCTCGGCATAAATCCCTGTTGTCGGAGAGGGCAGTTCGACATTGCCCGGTCGATAGGGATGACAGGCTGGAGGCTATCATTGCCGAGCTGGCGAAGGATGCTGCCGCCGACGCTGCCGGAGGAGGCCAGGAGGGCGGAGGTGCCGAAGAGGTTGGCCCGGGAGTCGAGTAGTTTTTTTTTTTTTTTTGTAGCTTTGTACTTCGTCACCGCTAGGGTGGCGTTTCTTTCGTCCATATATAACAGAAACCTTTTGTTGACTCTTCTTTGTTTTTGCTTTGTAGCCTGCTCTTGATTTTTGCGACACTTCTCGTTATGAAAACGAAATTTCTGCACTTCGTCGGGCTGTTGAGATTGAAGCCGAAGCGAAGCTTCGAGTAGCTCAGGAAAAGCTCGACGAAGAGCATGCCAGGTTTCTGGAGCTCGACGATAAGTTCAAGCAAGCTGTGGACGACATCCAAACCTTCAAAGCCATAGTGGAAGAGCACACGGAGTACGAGGACCTCATCCACAAGAGCGGGCGATTGACCATTTACGAGGTCCAGATGCAGATTAAAGAAGTTCGCGCTCGAATGAGGAAGTACGTTGAGTAGTACGGCGAGGACTCCTGGCATGTTCGCGAACAGGAAGACGGACTTCTCAAGCTGGGTCCATGTATAAGACCGTCCTGAATAGAAACCCGAAGTTGAAGAGGTGGGTGCAGTCCAAGAATGCTCAGCTTGATTCTTCTTCGCGGGACTTTTTGGAAGGCAACCTAGCGGGTGTACATCCCCCCAGCGCGGCCTTGACTCGGGAGCAAACTCATGCTATAATGTACCGAGGTGGGGGCCGACGTGCTTCGGGGGGCCGAGGTAGAGCTGCTCCTGCGGGTCGGAGCCGAGGACGGGGCTTTGGCCGTGGTCAAGGGATGGCTTTTTTGGATTCGGTGCTCAGCCATGGTGCTAGTTCAAGCTCGGGTCCGGGCTTTGTAGAGAAGTATCCTAGTTTTAGTAATCCTTCGAGCTCGGACCCTCCACCTTGATGTAATATTTTCTCAAATGAAATAAAGTTTTACTTCTATTGCCTTATTACCTCTAAAGCTTTTCTCGACCGTATAATCAAGTTTGCTTCAAGATTGTTGGTAATGCTTTCGAATCGTCACTCCGTTTGAAGACGAGGTTAAGACTCTAAATGACCACTTCATTTAAGGACGAAGTTAAGGCTTTAAAATAGCCACTTCGTTTATGAACGAAGTTAAGGCTTTAAATAGCCACTTCGTGTAAGAACGAAGTTAAGGCTTTAAATAGCCACTTCGTTTAAGAACGAAGTTAAGGCTTGAAATAGCCACTTTGTTTAAGAACGAAGTTAAGGCTTTAAATAGCCACTTCATGTAAGAACGAAGTTAAGGCTTGAAATAGCCACTTCGTTTAAGAACGAAGTTAAGGCTTTGAATTTCCTGTTTGTCGAATTTATCGATAGGAGTGGTCTCCTTACGCACATTTAGATATTACTTCGAGATCGGAGTTTTGTTTTTCTTTTGTTCATTTTAAATCTTGACAAAAATATATAGACGAGCTAAAATATGTAAAGACTCAACATAAAAGGGAAATCTGAATTATTCTGACAATTTACCTAACTTCTCCTATAGGTAATATTTTTTTAAATGCGAAATGTGCCAAGTTCGGGGTACTGGTTCACCGGATAAACGGCCGAGCTTGTATGACCCTTTGCCGATGACTTCTTGGACTCGGTAGGGTCCCTCCCAAGTGGCTTCCAATTTTCCGAGCTTCTCTGCCTTGCTAACTTCGTTGTTTCTAAGCACGAGGTCGCCAACTTGAAACTGCCGATGCTTCACTCGGTTATTGTAGTACCGAGCTACTTGCTGTTTATATCGGGCTTCTTGTATGTAGGCTTGTTCTCGCATTTCTTCCAACAAGTCCAAGTTAGTTCGAAGTTTTTCTTCGTTATCTTGGGCAGTGAAGTTAAGCGTTCGAGGGCTCGGCAAGCCGATCTCTACTGGGATTACTGCCTCGGTTCCGTAGACAAGACTGTACGATGTTTCTCCGTGTGATGTCCGGGGATTAGTTTGGTAGGACCATAGTACTTGAGGCAAATTTTCCGCCCAATCTCCCTTGGCTTTGTCGAGGCGGGTTTTTAACCCTTTGACTATCGTCCGGTTTGTAACTTCGGTTTGGCCATTCGCTTGAGGGTGAGCCACCGAAGTGAACTTTTGTTGAATTTTGAGTTCGTCGCACCATTCTCTGAATGTCCTGTCCATGAATTGGGTTCCATTATCTGAGACGAGGACGTGGGGTACGCCGAAGCGACAAACTATGTTTTTCCAAACAAAGTTTAGGGCTTTTTTGCTCGTAATCTTCGCTAAGGGTTCGGCTTCTACCCACTTCGTGAAATAGTCAATGGCTACTATAAGGAACCGCAGCTGGCCTGGGGCTTGCTCGAACGGACCAACAATGTCTATTCCCCATTGCATGAATGGCCAAGGACTTTGCATGCTGGTCAACTCGGTTTGTGGTATTCTTGTTACTACCGCATGAAGTTGGCACTTCGGACATCGTTTGACAATGTTAATTGCATCCTGAAGCAAGGTCGGCCAATAGTATCCCCATCTCATGACCTTTCTAGTTAAAGCACGAGCTCCTATGTGACTGCCATAGGATCCTTCATGTACTTCGCGTAGTACGTAGTTTGCTTGGTTGGATCCCACACACCTTAGGAGAGGTTGAAGGTACGATTTTCTGTATAGTATTCCTTGATCTAGGATGTACTTAACGGACTTACTTTGAACCTTCCTAGCTTCAACCTTATCAGCTGGGAGTTCGTCTCTTTCTAAGTAATTGCGAAGTGGTGTCATCCAGTTCGGTTCATCATCAGCTATCATACTCACTTCGGCCTCATCTATACTTCGAGTTTGTACTTCTTCCATGGGAGAGGTTGTGGATGACGACGCGAGTTTGCTTAGTGCGTCAGCTCGGTCATTATCACCTCTTAGGATTCGTATTAGTTTGAAATATGAGAAGCCTTGTTGTAAGGTCTTGGCTTTGTGGAGGTACTTCTTCGAGTTTGGCCTGATGCTCCATCTACATAGATTTTCCAACAATCTATTGGAGGTGACTTCGGTGTTTCCTCTTGGAATTTATCCTTGGCAGGTTCAGTGGGCTTCAGAGGTTCCGCAAATACTGCTTCCACTAAGAAGTCCGCTAGTGCTTGTCCCTTGATGGCCTGACGAGGTACGAAGGAGATCGTATGTTCGCCGAGCTCAACCGCCCACTTGGCGATTCGTCCTAAAGCTTTGGGTTTTATGAGTACTTGCCGGAGTGGAAGGTCGGTCAAAACTTGTATCGGGTGTGCGTGGAAGTAGGGTCGAAGTCTCCTCGCGGCATTTACCAGTGCAAGTGCGACCTTCTCCAAGGGTTGGTACCTCGTTTCTGGTCCTTTTAGAGCTCGGCTTATGAAGTAAACGGGTAATTGCCTAGTGTTGGATCGGGAGCGCCCATCAGAATTGACGTACTGGCCCCACACACCAACACTTTCTTTCCCAGCCTGCTTTGTCCTCACTAACAGGCTGACCCAGGACACTTCCCAGTAGGTCACCCATCATAGTATTGCTCCAAGCCAAGCACGCTTAACCTTGGAGTTTCTACTAAGGGGTCACCTGAAAAGATGATGCACCATGTTGGTATGAGTAGTACTAATCAATTCATTTAACCTCTCGTCAACAATGGTAGTGCAGGCCCTTTTCGACTGAGGCAGGCCGCACTCCCATAAGTTCTCTCGGGTACGATACACGGAGGACCCCCCTCCGGGAGGTGCTGGAGTCCACTTCCCAACACCTAGGTCCTTCTCGCACTAAGACTGCGCTTATTGATTCGTCCGAGGTGGCGAGGTATAGAAAAAGAATCTCGCCTTCCTTTGGGACGGATAAAGTAGGTAGATTTGCGAGGTACTTCTTTAAGTTGTCGAAAGCTAATTTATGCTCGTCGTTCCATTCAAAGTCTGGAGCCTTCTTTAGTATCTTAAAGAACGGGAGTTGCTTTTCGGCAGCTTTAGATAGGAAGCGACTCAGCACGGCTAGGCAGCCCGTCAGCCTGTGTACGTCGTGAATGGACTTCGGTACTTGCATTTCCTGGACAACTTTGACTTTTGCTGGGTTGGCTTTTAGTCCTTCGCGAGAGACCCAACACCCTAGTAACTTTCCTGATTGGACCATGAAGGTACATTTTCCCGGGTTTAACTTCAGGTTCACCTCGCGGAGCAGGTTGAAGACGACCTGGAGGTCGTTTAGACAAGTGTCAATTTCCTTACTTTTAACGACTATGTCGTCGACATACACTTCGACAATTTGACCGATGTGATGTTCAAAAATCTTGTCGACCATCCTTTGGTATGTAGCTCCAGCGTTTTTTAGTCCAAAAGGCATTTTCTTATATGCATAGATGCCGAAGTCCGTGACGAAGGCTGTCTTCGGAGCGTCTTTGGTACTCATAAGGACTTGATGATACCCATTGTATAGGTCTAGGAAACTGAATACCTTGTGTCCAACAAGGGCTTCGACCTTCTTGTCGATGTTGGGAAGAGGATAGCAGTCCTTAGGGCAGTGTTTGTTGAGGTCGGTATAGTCAATACACATTCGCCATCCTCCTTCTTGTTTTTTTACCATCACCGGGTTGGCCAGCCACGTCGGATATTTCACCTCGAATAGGATATCGGCTTTCTATAGCTGGCGTACCTCGTCATGGATGACCTGATTTCTTTCGGCTGCAAAGGCTCGTTGCTTCTGCCGAACTGGCTTCACCTCGGGATTAATATTGAGGTGATGAGTGATGATGCTCGGTGATACTCCAGTCATGTCTAAGGGTGACCAAGCGAAGATGTCTCTGAATTCCCGAAGTAACTGAATGATTTGACTTCGGCGCTCACTTCCTCTGACGAACCCTACTTTGACGACCTTGGACAGGTCGTCTTCGTACAGTGCGATGTCTTCAACCGTCTCCAAGGGTGGTGGTGACATCGGTTCCATCACTCCGGGGTTCTGTAATTGCTATGCTTGAGGATGTTGCATCCCCAAACCTCAGAGTGCGACCTGCATGCATTCCTTGGCCTGCATCTGGTTTCCTCGAAGTGTAATTACTCCACTCTTAGATGGAATTTTAACCGTGAGGTGGTAGGCCGAGCAAATCGCCTTCGTTGCTATTAGCCAATCTCTTCCTAAGATGATGTTATAGGGGGAGTTGGCTTTAACAACGAAGAACTGAATTATTTTTGTGGAAGATAACGGACTCTTCCCTACAGTCATGGGAAGTGAGATGGTACCGTCCGTCGAGGTCTCTTCTTGTGTAAAGTTCCTCAACAGGACAGGTGCTGGTTTTAGACGTGCTTCTTCGATATCGAGTTTATCGAAGCAGCTCTTGAAGAGCACGCTTACCGAGGCTCCACTGTCGATGAACACTCGGTGGACCAGTTTATTGGCTACCACGGCTTCTATGATGGTAGCGTCTTGATGAGGTAAAGCATGGGGAACTGGGTCGTCGCTAGAAAAGGTGACGACCTCATCCTTTTTGAACCTTTTTTGTGAAGGTTCCTCCTTCTGTTGACTTCGGGCCTCGGCTTTCAATGAGGACTTCGTTGTGCCTTGAGGGAGTCCGGTAATGGCAGCGATGACTCCGTCATATTGAGGTTGGTCTTCGTCTTCATCCTCGTCATCGGGCCTCGGCTTTTTGTCCTGGTGGGGATAACAGTTTTCCCCTCTATTCTTACTTCTATTGCCTTTCCCTTGAGGTCGGGCGTCTTGCTGGCTACGACCTCGGTATTTACCAAAGGTACCATCACGTACCAGGTGTTTTATCTCCGAGGCAAGGTTTCGGCAGTCCTCGGTGTCATGACCATGGTCGTCATGGAATTTGCAATATTTGTCCCTGGATCGCCGCTTCGATCCACTTCGGGACAAGGGTGGCGTCTTCTGGAATAAGTTCGCATGAAGCTCGTATATTTCAGCTCAGGGCTTCGTTAGCGAAGTGAGCTAATTTCGATCTTGATTGGACCGAGGTCCGAGGCGGGATTCCAGTGGACCTCGCTGTATCCTCTCAAGAGCACCTCGTCGATTCTGCCCATGATCAGTACGCTCCTCCCTTTTTTTTTGTCGTGACTTTCAGGTCGGTCTGCTGCTCTTTTTCTCCTGTCGGCCTCGTCCGCCTCGGCAAATGTGTCAGCAATCCTCCACAGTTGTTTGGAGGTTTGGGGGCGCTCTTTTACGAGCTCCCTAAAGAGAGTGCCGGATTGAATGGCATTTTGAAATGCCGAGATAAGGACATCATCTGACAGGCGGTCGACTTTAAGGCTCTCGTTATAGAACCTAGCCAGGAAATCGCTGATTGTTTCTCCTCTTCCTTGTCTTAGCATAAGGAGTTGGGCCAAACTGATCTTGGCTTCGGCTTTCTGGAAGAAATGACGTTCGAAGGCGTCTAGCAGGTCGGTATACGATCCTATGCTGCAACGCGGAAGGTTGTCAAACCATTTCTGAGCGTTGTCTATCAGTAGTTCAGGAAAGACTTTGCACATGTAAACATCTTCGGCGAGCCCTTGGTTTAGCATGTTGTATTGGTACTGTGACAAGAAGTTGCTGGGGTCACACGAACCGTTATAGGGTTTAATGGGTGGCACCCTATATGTTGACAGAAGCGGAGTGTAGAGTATTTTGTTGGTAAAAGGGGTGGCGATTCAACTGTAGACAGTGAATCTCCCTTCTCTGTGGTCATCTTCGTCACGTCGGGAAGGGCCGACGTTTCAACGAGGTGATGTTGAACCACGCCGAGGTGAGGCAAGGTTATTATTTCCCCGACGATCACGCTGTCTTAGGGGAAGCTCGTCTCTTCTATCCTCGACAATTTGGAGGCTCAGAGGTTGTTGTCGTGATGGTTCGATTTTATCTTCTCCGCCTCGACTTCGTTGTCGATGTTGCTCAGCAAACTTGAGGAAATCTTGTTCATGGAGATCTAAGTACGCTTTAAGGGCATCTCCGAGCTGAGGCTGGAGTGCGGCGTTCTCACATCGGTGACTTCCTTGGTTCGGCTCACCACTAATTGAATCATTAGACCGACCTGATAGTACATCTTCCATATGACCGTCAGGAGTTCGGTTGATTATGGATTGGTTGTCGCGTTGGGCTTGACGTGAATCCTCCTCATTGACTGGTATGTGAGGTGGATTGGTGGACGGGTTAGTTTGATTCTGCCTTCCTTTGGCAGCAGCTGCAATGGAGCGGGTTGATTTCACCATCGTGTCTTTACTCAAAAAATGTTGATCAACTTAACAGAATTTATCGATTCCCACAGACGGCGCTAGTGTTTGGTCGACAATTTTTCAGAGTGTTTATACGATAGGAAATTATATAAAATAAATGGAACACGAGATTACGTGGTTCGATCTTTGGTTTGATCTACATCCACGGAACAAAATGAGATCCTTTAATATTAGTGTTCTTGAGTTTTTATACAAAGATCAGAGAGAGTAACCCCTTTAATCTAGCCTAGGAGCCCTATTTATAGAGAATGAATTACAGTTATAAGGGAGGTTATGTGTGCCGAGATCGTGGGGCACATCGTGAGATGGTGGGCCGAAGTGGGCCGAGCTTCTGGGCTCTTGGGCCGAAGTGACTGGGGTAACTCCTGGGCTCTTCGTTGGGCCGTACTTGTTACTTTCTGGCCGAGGTCCAGTTATGTTGGGCCTTAGTCTCGTTTGGGCCTGTTGGTGGGGCTGCATCCTATCAGTTTCAGTTCTCTTTTTTTTTTTCGTTTCCTAACTAGTGTTAATTACCTCATGGTTTACTACTGCTTCTGATTGAAATTCTGGGGTTGCCTACTCGAATGATTTGGGCAATGCTTCCTCCTTGTTTTTTTTTTCTCTCTTTTTCTCTACAATTTCTAAGTGTTTTGATGTATTTAAAATGTGATTTCAGTGAAATGTATCTTTGAGCAAGCTTCTTCACGTATATGTAGTGGGAGTTGGAAAGCCTAAGTACATGTTTGATTTGATATAGGTGTAAAAACTTGGATCTTTCGAGGAGTGATTTTAGGGAATAGCTTTAGGTACACTGTTGAGCATGCATGCTTGCCTATTCTAGTCTGTTTTCAACTTCTCATCACTTTTATCTTACTTGTACAATTGTACTAACTTTTGGTGTATTTTTGTAGTATGATGGTGGACTTCGAATGTATAAAAGGTATAAGGGGAGTATATGTCTTATTTCCATGCACATGGATGTGGCTGTGGTTGAGTGTGGTAATCCAACCCCTCTACTACTTCTTGTTCTTACCTGATCTAGCCTCATGATATCTATCTATTTATGTTCCCAGATTTGTTGCACTCTTAAATTATAGAAAAAAAAAAAGTTAGCAACTTCTGGCTTTGTAGAGCATTTTGTCCTATGCTTTCTATCTTTAAATTTTATTGTACTTTGAAATTTTTGGGATGAGACAACACATGTGTTGCTCTTTTCATTCTCTAACTTGTCGTGTAAGTGGAGAAATTATTTAGATTTATGTATTAGTGATATTTCATTTGTAGCATAATATCATTTGTGTATGTTGGAAATGCAACTCACATAACTTTGTTTTTTCATTCATTTGGCCGAAGGGGACCCCAGCGACCGCTAGGGGGTAGCGGTCGCTGGGTGCGGAGGTGTGAAGGAGAACAGAACTTCCCCCTAGCGCTCGCTAGGGGTTAGCGCCCGCTGGGACTGATCTCTGCTTTGGAACAGATCGTCCACCTAGCGCACGCTAGGTGGGTAGCGCTCGCTAGACCTGCGGGAACTCCTTTATGACTCGGTCAATTCGGTTGCTATATTCGGGGAAATCAGTTATTGCACGAGTTCTTCTTCTCCCCTATATATATATAGCTTCTTTCTCAAACCAAAAGATATATATTCTTTGATCATATATTACTCTCCGTGCATCATAACCATTCCATCGTTTTGTTCATTTGTTCTTCAATAAACACCAAAGCTTTGATTCTTCTTCCCTATGATGACTTTCATGTTTATCTTTAATCCTTCTTCTCCCCATCCGGATTTCGTCTCCAACCCGAAATTCGCGAGGGCACCGCGAACGTCGGGACCGTGTTAACCCTCGAGAGCTTTCTTGGCATTGGAACCGTGCACCAAGGGTTCGTCGGGAATCGCTTTTAGGGCAGTGGCTCCGCCACGACACGGTTGTTAACGATTCACTTTGTTTCGATTGTTTTCCTTTGTGTTTTTCGCAGGTTCGAAGCTCCGGTTCCAACAGTGTATACTTCTCAAAACATTTTCATCTTTTACGATGAGAATTAAATTGACAGTTTAATAGCTTATGCAATGTAAGAATAAACACCATCAATTTGTTAATCAATATTCTACTTATAGGCGGGATTTAATTAACAACAAAATATTTTGAAAAGAGATAATTTCTAACAAAAAGAGCGGGGCATTACATACTCATATTTTCATAAGCATATTTTGCATTATTCTCTCTCAAGTCTACTACGAGCTGACTTGAGCGTTAGAGACTTTCACTGGAGAATTCCAACCATTCTCCGGTCTTGTTTTGCAGGCTCTGACAGCGAGTTTAAGACCCAGCAGTTCGTACAATCACACTAACCTACTTTATTTGAAGTATGAACTCTAAATCTCTCGAAATCTTCATACTATTTTTCCTATTATTTGTTGTGGATTAATTCATAATTCAACATAATCTACAATTTTATATGTATAATATAATATTTTTTTCTATCATAGATATCTTCTATAAAGTAATTGCCGTTCAAATAAAATTTCATACCGCATGCTGTACATGTGGTTGTAGCATCCTTTCTACCCACTAAATAATTATACAGCTAAGAAAAACGGCTACATATATGACGCTATACACTTTAGACTTATTAATACTCCCTTTTATTTAATTTAATTTACGCTTTACGGTTTTGCCCTGATATTAAATTTATTTTACCTATATTAACTTTATTAATAAGAATATGAATGGTGTGAAAGCCCAATATAGGTGTATGTAGCGAAATTATATTGTGTAATTAATGGAGCAATAGATTAATTAGAGCAAATTTGAAACATTATTTTGAAACGATATTTAAACTGCAAAAATTAAAAAAAAAAAAAAAAAACATAGAACTTCTATTAATTAAAGGAATATGAGGGAATATATATTTAGGTTGTGCTTGATTTTAGAGGAATATGTCGTAACTAAATTCCCTCGGTCCCGGCTAAGAAAAAGTATAAAGTCATGATAAAAATATATTATTTAAACTTGTGTGTAATAAATGTATTTTAAAAAGCTCAACTTAGTTGGGACGGTCCAAAATGATATACGTCTCGTCTTAGTTGGGACGAAGTGGAGTATAATTTTATGATGGTATACAATGATCATATATGGTTTGAAAATGAATTAAATAAATTTAAAATCTAAGATAATGTTTTGTTTTTATTAAATTATAAATGCTTTAGTTATTGGATAGTTTTTACTCACTTTTCTGTCTATTTTATTTTTGCCGGTAACTTAGTTGTTAGATTGTTGCATTTTAGATTTGGACAATTGGTCAGATCTAGTATGGATCATACATGAACGGTAGTTGGAGTCGGCGACTTGGATTCTCTCAATAACTAAAAAGTGTAGCATGCCTGAATCTAACTCGGGTTCGCGGTGGTGGAGGAACTGGATCGGAAAAAAGAGGGATTCTAGTTGTAAGATATCTAATGAAACCATCGCTGGAATTGAGATCCAATATATATACATTATTGGACCTTATGAATAAGATTCAAGAAGATCTTTTTTTATCTATAGAAAAAAGTAGCTAGGTATATATATTTATTTTCTTCATATTTCAACTTTTATGAATATAAAGTTTTTTTCTTTTCTACAGCTGACAACATCAAAAGTAACAAAAACTAGAGCAAACATATAATAACGAATTCTAAATTGTAACCAAGCGTTGCCCATTGGTTCTATACCCGATTCATAACTAGAAAGTTTATGTTGTCTTCATAAATTAACTTTGTGGGAAATTTAGCCACACAGTTTGACAATTTTAGCATCATAAATTGACGTTTGTTAAATTCTAACCATTCCATAATTTTATGTATTGAAGTTCAGGTGCACTTATTAGTTATTGCTAGTAATAAATCCCGTGCATTCCTGTGCAATGCACGGGTAATTTGATTTATAATTGAGATATTGATGTATAAATTTAAAAAAATTTAAATTTTTTAAAAATATGTTATCTTTAATATCATTTTCAAATCATTATGAATTGTTCTTATTGATACACTAATATAAATGTTGATTGAAAGAATTATCAGATTCTCGAACATTTCATCTAATTGTGATGGTGCGTGCCCTTTTCCACTAAAACATATCAAATACTCTAATAGCTCTCCAATTGAAGGAGGACCTATCCTCAAATATGTGTTATGTCATTTTTTAATTGAGGAAGACCACACTCTCATAAGCTATCTCGTGTATAATACACGGAGGACCTGCCATTTAAAAGATGCTGAATTCAACATACCAATATTTTCCCCTCAGCATCATGCATGTTGGTAACCTATAATACATCGAACCTTGAGAGCTTACGTTGACGTTCCTTCGAACCCTTCCACGGGGTTATATATGACCATAGAGGACTGTCAATTACACACAATGTTCGTGACTCATCATATCTTCTGGAGTTGAGATCCGAAAAACTGTTCTTTCTAGTACCCCACTTATGGATGACATCATCAGATCGATTGTTCACATCTGAAGTCCCGACTATGATACCAATTGTTGTATAATGAATGTCCATCAAAATTAACGTATTGTCCAATGCAACCTTATTGTAATCCAATTTTTTTAAAAATCAATGTATTGTGCTCGTATACGAACATTTTATTTCTTAACCAACTTTTTCCTCACTGACAACCATATCTAATTACAATTTTTGGACCGTGAGCACTCATCATAATTGATATATTGACCCCCTACCAATATCTTTTTCCTAACTTGTTTTGTCTTCACTGACAGACTGACTCAGAGAATATTTCTTTCCCTAACCTCCTTTGTCCTCATTGACACGTTCTGGTTCTTATACCAATTGTTGGATCGGTAACATCCATTATAATTGACGCATTTTTCACACATACCAATATTTTATTTCTTGAACTGCTTTGTACTCATTGACAGATAAACCTAAGACACTTCCTAATAGATGACCCATCATAGTATTGGTTAGGAGAGAGCAAAAATCAAATTTTCTGCCAAAACAAAACGAACCATTTGAGGTTTGGTTGGTTTAGATCGATATTTTAATATATTTGAATTTGTTTCTTTAATTATTTTTTTCAAATTGAACTTTTATAGTTTACATGATTTTTATTATAAATAAACCTAAAATAATATACTTATTTAGTATTCTCTCTGTCCAGTAAGCATGACACAATTTATATTCATATGAGTTTATTAAAATAATAAATTTTGTCATGCTTATTGGGACAGAAGTAGTATTTATCACAAAATCATATTTAATGATTAATTCTCTCAATATTGTCTACAATGTGTAAACTATTATATACATTATTGAACATTTTTTTGAAACAATTTGACTATCGATTTTTAGTGAAAATTACGCCATGTTTTTTAGTACAAAAGTATGTGTTAGACTTTCGGAGTACTCCAACCATGATTTTGAGTTTGAGAGGGGTGATTGAATCGTATGTTCTGATAGAATCTGTATGAACGGCTCATAAATGCGCATGATCCACAAGTTTAATTAATCATATAAATAATTATTTTTTAATCATATAATACCACATATGAGAATATAATTAATTGCGAAATTTAAATAATTATACCTTTCTCCTTCGTTAATCCTTCGCTTGAGCAGAACGAATTGAATCGTTAGCTATCGAACACCAATCCACACCGTAGGAATCTTCACTTGATCTCCTTCAATCCTACCTTAGAAAATTCTGACATATTCCCAATCTACTGCTTGAATATCGTGTGGGAGAATAATCTATAAAGTATTTTAGGAGAACAAGAATGAAAAATTAGAGCGTTGAATATTCTTGTATTTTTTTAAAATAGAGAGAGTTTCTCTCTCTATGATGGACGAAAATTATAGGAAAGGGTTTCCTATTTATAGATATTTTAGGCTAGATTAGGGTTTCTAAGGTGAATGGATAAAATCCCAAATAATAGAATTTAAATTCCCACTTTTATCTCTCTGCAATTTCATCTATTATTCAAATTCAAATTTTGAATAATTTAAAATTAATTTGACTTAGTCAAATCCATAACTTAATTAAATTGATTTTCAAGTCACTTTTGGACCTAATTAAATTCAATTAATTGTTTGGTCGAACTTAGACTTAAATTAATTAATTCAAGTTAATTGAACTTCAAATAAATTACTCTATGGAAATGAAATAAAGTGTAATTCCATTATAAATATATATCGATTCCACTATAGGATAAATATTTGAACTCATCTTAATCCATCCAAATTACGGATGTAACCATCTTGTCATTAATTATTTTTGGCATTTAATATTTATAAATCCATTAATTAATTGAGTTTTTTGACAACTCACAATAAATTAATATATTTATTCGTGAGTGACACAGTTCAGACCTTAATTATTACATACGGAATAAATTTCAACCGGCCGGGTTCCTTATGCAATAAACCTTTCTGAACGGCTCAAGCAGATTTAATCACCTCGTCTTAATCAAGACACGATTCTGTGCGACTGACAATCGAGCACTTCTAACTTAGTCAATCACTACCGCCCAAGACATCACTATTTCGGGTTACAAAAAACCAGCAAGCGTATATGAATCAAAGCAGCGTCTAATCAGCCGCATATACTAATGTCATCGTCACAGATTAAGAAATGACTAATTTACGAGACCTCATTCTAAGAAACAACACGTAGAACTTATCTCTTTGTGAAACATCTTAATATGTATACGCAAAGCATGTGTATCCGCTTATACATACCGATATCATTCTGCGGGCTAAGGTCAACTCTCGCATCAAATGATACCGCATTCTTTACTGACTAGACTGTCAATTTTGTCTAAACTCTGAGCTTTATACTACAAAGGATCCGACTGGGTTACCTTATGTGATCATCGATCCACCACACAGTCTACAATTGCAGTAAATGGACTTGTTTGCAATTCAATATATAAAGATAATAAGTAACAAATCAATTATAGAAACATTTATTCTCCTTAAAATAAAACTAAAAACATGTCTGATACATCGTCTAAGCATAAAGCATTCTTTGAGGTATAAAAACCTTAACATGTTCCTCCGTGCACCTAGAATATCTTCAGCACGAAGTCTAACAACAACCTGTATGATGACAACATCTTGTTGCGATTGTAAGCGTCGTTGTTCCATGGGAAAAGTTCAGCAACGATGATATCCAGAGCTTCATGCATCTGTTCGTTGGTTATTTCCTCGAGAGTTAAACTCCCCACATCTTCAAGTCCGTATACTTGAAGTATCATCTCCAAAACGGTTATCCTCCTATCATCCTCCTTGTTTTTGTTGACATGAATCCGAATAGAAAATTATCCCCTTTCATACTCCATCCACGAGAAATAGAATAAGGTGATCTGCCTTTGCAATAAGAAATTGGGGATGGCGGTGATAATCTTGTGAAATCCTAAAAGGACACCTAAATCCTAAGAGGAGGTTGGTCAACAGCTCGATGAGCAGATTGATCAACAACTTGTTTTGAACAATTAAGCATATTTCGAGCAGATGGATTCGCGCAATGAAGATAAAACCATTAAATATTGAAAGGATGCTAAGAAAGTTTATGTTGGGAAAAATTATGTTAATAATATTTGGGAAGGAGATTTATAAATAATTATACTATTCTATTACAATAAATGATAAACTATAAAAATAATAAAAAGATTGTTGAAGCCGAGTCGAGGAAAGAGTCCTCTTTCTGAAAGACAATATACGCCCCAGTAGTGCTCTCGGTGTGGCATGATGTCTCCAAAGATAAAACGACTTTACGTCTAGGTGGTGACAGCACTGCGAACCAACGAGCTCCGGCGAACTAAAAAAAGGATAAGAACATAGCTTCTTCTAAAAATACTTGGAAGAAAGGATGCAACAAGATGTTTTTCTTGTGAATGTTTGTGGGTATCTCTCGTGTATGGAGACCACCTATATATACGTCAATTGCACTCAAGAGGGATTGCAAGAATTGATGACAATTAATGTACATTCATGGCAATTGATTCTCATTAAGCCACTAGACGTTATAGGAGTTACAAACATTGGTGGTAATTAATTACAATTAATCCACCTAACCTGGACATACTTTTGTCCACATTCATCATAGGCTCAATGATATGGAGCTTGACATCACATCTTGATAAGGAGATAGATGTCAAAGATTGATCACAAGATTGATCTCACAGGTTGATCACAAGATCAACTCAAAGAGCTTGATATCACAAAAGGACGAGGAGATCGTTCTCAACTCAATCTAGTTCCTTCTCGACAACGAAGAACTAGGTCATTTTCCATAAGATCTCGGGACAGACCGTGAGGCAGGCGGTTGGCACAGACTGTGGCACAAGCCGTGGCACAGGCCGCTGCTCAGTGGCACAGCTAGCTGCTGACACAGTCCACCTGTGGCACAGGTCGTCTGACACAACTAGTTGCTCAGTGGCACAGACCACTTGCAGGCACAACTAGTGGCACAGGCCGTCTGGGACAGGCCGCTAGCACAGCTAGTTGTTCAGTGGCATAGACCACCTGCTGACACAGCTAATGACACAGGCCGTCTGGGACAGGCTGCTAGCACAACTAGTTACTCAGTGGCACAGACCATCTGTTGGCACAGCTAGTGGCACAGGCCGTTTGGGACAGGCCGCTGGCACAACTAGCTACTCAGTGGCGCAGACCATCTGCTGGCACAGGCCGCTAGCAAAAATAAGCCCCAGGACAGCAGGCCAACGCGCGCCAGATGGTCTGTGACCCAATTTGTCAAACCATAAGATTTCTTAACTTCCTTATATGATGATGAATGATGGTTTCATAACCAATGTGGGACAAGTATTTCTTTTCATTCTTAGTGTTTCGACTAAAATTATTTCTAGTAATGATAAGCCAACCCAAGTCGTGTTCTTAAGAAAGACTTAACAAGGCAATTCGATTCTTTGTTCATGAAAGCAATAAAAAAGATTTGTTGGAGATTCTATAACTGGGCGAATAATATAAATAAGAAAAGCAAATTAAACCTAATCTAATAGAAAGAAACTAGTAAACAAAATACCTATCTAAGAAAACGAGATACGAATTCAAAAGAAAGCAAGTAATTTAGAATTCAAAATCAACAAGAATGCGGAAAGAAATTTGGAAATCATAAACGAAATAAGAAATCGAAAGCATAAACAATTAAACGAATGAAATCAATAAACGAACTTGATTAATAACTGGAAAAGGTCTAAATCCACAAGAGAAATCTGGAAACAAAATATAAAACGGAATGTTGCAATCGGCTAACCTTCGAGTACGAAATCTAAAGCTAAAGAGAACTAACTAGAAATCAAAGTCTCGACCCTCGAATGTAGGTCGAGACGTGCTAAAACTATGAAGGGAAAATGTCTAGAAGTAGTGCTGAAAAGTGGCATCGAAAAGGTTCTTGAAAAACGTGCCAAAGATGATGTTTATCGAATGAGATACTCACGAGTATATATAGCCGAGAGGATAGGTCAGCGGCCGTTTAGAGGTCAGCGACCGCTGACCGAGGTGAGTCCGCGTCCTACACGATGGCCGTTGTGCAATCGGCTAACCTTCGAGTACGAAATCTAAAGCTAAAGATAACTAGCTAGAAATCAAAGTCTCGACCCTCGAATCTAGGTCGAGACGTGCTAAAACTATGAAAGGAAAACGTCTGGAAGTAGTGCTGAAAAGTAGCGTCGAAAAGGGTCTTGAAAAATGTGCCAAAGGTGATGTTTTTCGAATGAGAAACTCACTGAGTATATATAGCCGAGAAGGTAGGTCACCGGCTGCTTAGAGGTCAGCGACAGCTGACCCGGGTGGTTCCGCGTCCTACGCAAGGGCCATTATGTCAGGCCCGAGTCATCCACTGGGGTGGGTCAGCGGTCGTTGGCCTAGGCCTGATGCTGGCTCGGCCGTGGCACACTAAAGCTTAGACTTTATTCTTTCGCCATTTCTCGATCTTTTCTCGTCTCTTTTCCAACTTCAACACTCATTTAGGCTAGTGATCCTGAAATATAAAATGAAATATAAATCGAGCCAAAACACCATGTAAAGAGGAAAAATAACACGAATAAAGGTACGGAAAATACGAGTTGAGACGAACAAAAAGAGGTTAAACAACCCCTCCACACACAAAATCTTGTTTTTCCTCAAGCATAACTTAGTATAAACTATCGATAAACAAAAAGCTATTCACAACATGCATTCTTGACAAGACTTCAAATTATTCCAAAATCGATCTTCATATCATCACGTCACGTCACATATAGATCATAGAAGCAAGTGGATCATTTAGACTAGATCATAATCAATTCGAACAACACAAAACAATGATGCACAATGTATTATTGAGATCACATAACTGGCTAGAGTTTTTATCCATCATAATAGCGTGTCTTTCTCATTTCTTTTCTTTTTCTTTTCAATGTGGGGAATATTAAGGACAATGTTCATCGGTTAATACTCCGAATGTTTGGGTTTTTCCGGTATGGTTTCCCATACCCATCTCTTTTATAATTTTGGATTATTGATTAAGAGAGCGGGGTAGAATCCTTATTTATCCCTATTTTTTATGAACTCAAAATGATAATTTAGAACAATTGTCAAGTTATATGGTCATTATCACGAGGTGCGAACGATTAGGGGTTTCCTAATGTATCCTCACACGGTTTTCCATGCTCATGGTTCCCATAGGAGCAGAGACCTCTGGACAAAGTTCGATTTTCCATATAGAACAAGGATATGCAATAAATGGTCATAAACAACTAGCCAATTGAATCAATTAATTTATACTATCATGCATCACTATCTCGATCATTCTACTAAGATCAATAATCCGATCATAATGTTCCACACATTCCTAGTTCATCTATGTTTCACAACATGACTCAATTCAAATCAATTAAGGCTTTCAAATCATATCTCATCTCAAACATATGCCAGGACTCGATTTACCGACAAGATATCAAGACAAAGTAGCTTTAAAGCAATTAAGGCTTTGGGCTTTGATTTTGCTGGGGCGTGCTTGAAGTCCGGTGTTTGGGCGCATGAGGGCCTCCGCGTAGGTGAGTGAGAAGGTGGACCGAGAAAAAGAGTCAACGGCCGTTGAGATGTCAGCGACCGCTAGCTTGGGAGATAGGTGCCGCTGCGCGCTGGCGCGGCCGTTGGTACGGGCGCTGGCGCGTGATGGTTGCTGGGTCAGCAGCCGCTGAGAGTGCAGCGGTCCTGAACATGCCTCTCATAAAATCTTTTTATGCCCCTATACGCGGGCGTTGAGTCTCCGCGGTCATTGACCTGGTCTCTCACCGGGCCTCATTCGTCCTTCAAAACTTCTAATCTTTCGGTTCTTCTTTGAGTGCCCAAGCCCTTCCCTTGAGCAACGTCCTTACTATGAAAAGCCTGCAACTTAGATTTCTTAACTAAAGGGTTAGTAGTATCTATATAGCACGTATCAATAAAATCGACTGAATGTGCGGTGTGATTTTGGTGAGCAGAAAAAGATACTTCATCATCTAGAAAAAGACATTTTAATGTTACTATTTTTGACAGCAAAAATAGTATTTGTGGTAGCCATAAAAGATCTTGCTGGGAGTAGTGTATGCTCGACTCAGTCCTCATGCACATCTCCTATCTCAAGGATAAAAAAATCAACATGAACGATTAGTCCACCAATTTTAACAAGAAAATCTTCGATTATTCCTCGAGGGTGTCTCACAGATCTATCAGCTAATTGTAAGCACATGCGAGTGGGTTTCAATTTACATAATCCTAATTGTTTAAAAATAAAATAAGGCATAAGATTAATTACAGCTCCTAAGTCTAGCATGTCAGATGTCGTCTTACCATTGCCTAAAGTGATGTCGATAATGAAGCTACCTGGATCGCGCCATTTAGGAGGTAAGGGTTGTTTCATGATGGAGCTCGCCACTTCGGATAGAACTATTGTTGTGGGGGAAAATATTGTGGTTGCGGTGGATAGAACTGCTGCTGTTGATGCTGAGGGTGAAAGTTATGGGCCGGTGGCCGTCTGTTTTGAAAATTTTTTGCTTCATGCCCTTGGAATTGGGGTTTCCACCCTAAGTTTTGTTGAGGTTGAGACTGGGGTGTGAATCCTTGTGCCTCGTAAATCTCAACTTGTCCTTCGGGTGTCATCTCTCCCATTCGTGGACATCCCTCCACAACGTGGCTAAAGTCGCCACAAATACCGCATGGCTCAGGTGCAGGTTGCTGAACAGATGGTGATGGGGGTTGGTTCACCTTCAATTCTTGTAGCTCCTGCATATCTCCGCCATTTGCTTCTTAAGATTAGGAGTGGCAATCACTGCATTGGCCTCCATTGGTCTCGGTTGAGAGAATTTTTGCTGCGAACTTGCGGCTAGTGTCTCAAAGATCGCATTCATCTCCTCCGCTGTCTTGATTGCGATGTTTCCTCCCACCGAACTGTCCACCGTGAATTGAGTAGTTTGGAGTAGGCCATCATAAAAGAATTGGCATAGCATCTCCGGTGTCATCTGATGGTGAGGGCACTGCTGAAGTAGCTCTTGGAATCTCTCCCACGCCTCATGGAATGACTCGTCGTAGGCTTGCGCGAAGTTCATTATCTTAGTAGGTACCACTTGAGTTTTATGATGCGGATAGTACTTCAACATGAACTTCTCACAAATAGATTCCCAAGTAGTGAGTGATCCGGGTTGAAGAGATAGAACCAAGATTTGGCCCTATCTTACAACGTGTAAGGGAAACACTTCAACTTGAGTTTATCCTCCGTCAGTGAGTGAAGCGGAAAAGTTTGTACCACCGTGCAATATTCTCAGATGAACATTAAAGCGTCTTCAATCGGGAGTCCATGGTATGTCAGGAGCAGTGATTGGTGGTGTGGCTTCAATTCATAGTTTCGAACTGCGGTGTTGAGAATAATGGCTGAAGTAGCAATAGCGCCGAACTTAGGCCTTGTGAAATTGCCCATATAGCGCGGTCACTCGTCCGCATTGTCATTGGCCATATCTTCAAATAAACGCGATAGTGAAAATTTGTCAATGTGCTCAATGTCTTCTTCTACAGTGGCTATGATCGCATGTTTCCGATTTATGTTGTCGATGAAGGGCGTCAATGACTTTCTAGCACTGCGGCGACCTTGCATACACAACACTCAAAAAAAAAATTATGCGTACCACAATATAGAAGAAAAAAGTGAACATAATAAATAAAATAAATAAATATAAAAGAAAAAGAACAGTGAATTAAATCGCCTAAAGCCTTCCCCGGCAACGATGCCAAAATTTGTTTTGACTAAAAAAGTTTCGAGTCGCGCGCAATTTAAAACGAGGTCATCTAGCAATGATAAGTCAACTCAAGTCGTATTCTCAAGGAAGACTTAATAGGGAAATTCAATTTTTTGTTCATGAAAGCAATAAAAAGGATTTGTTGGAGATTCTATAATTGGGCAAATAATATAAATAAGAAAAGCAAATTAAACATAATCTAATAGAAAGAAACGAGTAAACAAAATACTTATCTAAGAAAACGAGATGCGAATTCAAAAGAAAGCAAGTAACTAGGAATTTGAAATCAACAAGAATGCAGAAAGAAATTTAAAAATTGTAAATGAAATAAGAAACCGAAAGCATAAACAATTAAACGAATGAAATCAATAAACGAAAGCCATAATAATATAAAGGAGACGAACTTGATTAATAACTGGAAAAGGTCTGAATCCACAAGAGAAATCTAGAAATGGAATATGAAACGGAATGTTCCGATCGACAGGCCTTCGAGTACGAAATCTAATGCTAAAGAGAACTAACTAGAAATCAAAGTCTCGACCATTGAATGTAGGTCGAGACGTGCTAAAACTATGAAGGGAAAACGTCTGGAAGTAGTGCTGAAAAGTGGTGTCGAAAAGGATCTTGAAAAACGTGCCAAAGGTGATATTTTTCGAATGAGAAACTCGCCGAGTATATATAGCCGAGAGGGTAGGTCAGCGGCCGCTTAGAGGTCAGCCACCGCTGACCCGGGTGGTTCCGCGTCCTACGCGAGGGCCGTTGTGTCAGGTCCGAGTCATTCGCTGGGGTCAGCGGCCGCTGAGTGGTCAGAGGTCGCTGGCTCAGCGCCTGGCACGGCCGTTGCACGCTAAGGCCTAGTTAGCGGCCGCTTAGGGCTACGCGACCGCTGACTAGTGCTCTTGGCACTAGACTTCATTCTTTCGTTATTTCTCGATTCTTTCGTTATTTCTCGATCTTTTCTCGTCTCTTTACCAATTTCAACACTCATTTAGGCGAGTGATCTTGAAACTTAAAATGAAACATAAATCGAGCCAAAACACCATGTAACGAGGGAAAATAACACGAAAAAAATATGGAAAATACGAGTTTAGATGAACAAAAAGAGGTTAAATACTTAGTCTCAAACATAGATCGATCCTAGGCCATTTAATTTTCTTAAATTAAATGTCACGTCACTTAAAAACTTGGTCAAACTTCATTGACCACCATATATATATATATATATAAATAAATATTTATATATACAAAGCGATTCCTACAATCCCCTACATTAGTTGAAATAACCCAAATGCAGTTGTAACACGAGCTCTGTCTTCACGAAGTGTTAAAGTATTAGGATAGGTAGTTTATGACTTTGAACCTTCCATAGCCAACTCCATCAGATACACAGGCAGCTTAGCAACGCTATGCTTTGAACTATTCCTCCATGGCGTGTACCAAGACAATGATGCCAACACCTTCAACACCTCAACCTTATTTGTTCTCACGTTTTGTGTCCATTTCGGGCCCTGGACACCCCTTTGGATTCATAAGTGTTTATTTTAGAAGCGGCTCTCACTTCTCACTTATATGGATAATTCTTTCTCGAGTATCTTGTCGTACTCAATCTCTAAAGAATCATTCAAAGTCAATAGACTTAGCCTCACCACTAGGCAAGTTTTCAACACTCAATGTTGCTCTTCTAGGGAATATATATTTTAATGAGTGTTTCCCCAAGAACTCTCATAGCTTAGTTTTCTCATTGAACCAAGTTCTTGGGATCTCCAGTCACCATGGTTGGGTTACCACTATGACAACTTCTTATGTTGTGGATTTTAAACCCATTCTCTCTAGCAATTTAAACATTTGATCTCAATTTAACCCTTTGGTTAGCGGATCCGCTAGATTATCCAACGACTTTACATAGTCGATTGTAATAACTGTTTAGTCTCATTTTGTTCGTCTAAACTTAGGTTTTTCGTAGTTCAATTCGTATTATTTTCCTTCGTTCCGTGATGTTTTGGCCCGAATTATGTTTCATTTTATGTTTCAGGATTATTGGCCTAAACGAGCGTTGAAGTCGGAAAAGGAACGAAGAAGAACCGAAAAACGAGAAGAAAATGAAGACAAGCACCGAAGCACAAGTCAGCGGTCGCGTGAAGCCCAGCGGCCGCTGACTAGGCCATGCGCGCCAGCGCCGTGCCAGCGCGCGCCAGCGCCGTGCCAGCCTCAGCGCCCGAGTCAGCGGCCGCTGACCTCACTAAGCGGTCGCTGACCCCGCAAATTTCGCGCGGGCCGTTGCAACCAACTCTCGTGCCACTCGGAACAAACCTAGTCAGTGCCCGGTGACTTCCAGGGACCGCTGACTTGCCTCTCGCTATATAAAGACACGTCGCGCCATTCATTCGACATCTCTCAACTCTCCGTGCTGCGTCCCGACTTCTTTTGGCACGAATTCCTAGACTAGTTTCCCAGCATATTTTTACTGTTTTTATTTTGTCTCGATCCCGCATTCAAGGGTCGAGACTTAGCATTCTAGATAGGATCTTTCATTCCGTACTTCGTTTTAGAGTTAGCCGATTACAACATTCGAACACCGTATTTCCAGATTTTCATTGTCTTTTCCAGACGTACTTCAAGTATTAATTCAAGTTTGTTTCTTTCCCTTTACTTCTTGCTTTTATTTATTTATTGTTATCGTTGTTTCGTTATACGCTTTCAAGTTCTTTCACAGTTTTTAATTTCCAGATTTATTTTCGTTCTTCTTTCGTTTTCAAACTTCAAGTTCTTTACTTTCTTAGATTAGATTAAATTGTCGTTCTTAGTTTAAACTTTAATTGCTTTCTTATTTACTTTCTTCGCCTAGCTATAGAAATCCAAATCAAACTCTTTTAATTGCTTTCCATTTTCCGAACAAAGAATATAATCGCCCTGCTAAGCCTTCCTTGAGAATACGACTAGGGTCAGCTTATTAATCTATAACGAACTCGTTTTAAATTGCGAGTGACTTAATATAATTGGAAGTATATCGGCTGGAAATATTCCTCGTGCCCGATACTGAATCCCTTTATCGAACAGTGGGTCTGGTCTAAACAACGCCACGTACTACAGTTTACAAATAAGTTGAAACAATAACCCTCGTTGTGATCAAATATCTTACGGTATTGTGTCGCCGATAGATATGTTGAGACTTACCGCTATACAAGTCACTTTTAGCCCTCCCGATAACAGATTGACTTTCACAACGAATCATCACTGGAGGTACTGACTTCAACCAACATGGAATATCTTCGAGAAAGTTTCTTAACCACTCGGCTTTAGCTTTATCTAAAGTTATGAATTCAGATTTCATGGAGGATCGAGCTATACACGTTTGTTTCGTGGATGTCCATGTGACAGCTGCACCCCCGATCTTAAACACATATCCACTTGTTGAAAGTGAATCATTTGTGTCCAAGATCCAATTAGCATCATAGGCACCTTCAAGAACTATGGGGTATCTACCATATTTTAGCCCATAATATTGAGTATAATTTAGGTATCTCAATACTCTCACAAAAGCTTTCCAATGCTCATTGCTTGGATTACTCGTGTAGCGATTCAATTTATTCACGGCACACGCTATGTCAGGTCGAGTGCAGTTTGTTAGATACATCAGCTACCCCCATATCTTTCATGTCAAAGTTTCTTTTCAACATAAACTTAGTGTCGTTAATCACACGGATATTACTACCCATGATTAACATGCCGTCTACATAAAGACACACTATAACATATTCGTTATTGGTGTTCTTAATGTAAACACATTTGTCACACTCATTTATTTTGAAACCATTTGACAAAATCACGTCGTTAAATTTCAAGTTTCATTGTAACAGCGCTTGGTTTAACCCATATAGAGGCTTCACCAATTTGCATACCTTCCTTTCTTGGCCAGGTACTGCAAACCCTTCAGGTTGCTCCATATAGATTTCTTCCTCGAGATCACCATTCAAGAACGCAGTTTTAACATCCATTTGGTGAATCTCGAGATTGTGCAGAGTAGCAATCGCGAGAAGAACTCTAATAGAAATAATTCTCATTACTGGTGAATAGGTATCGAAAAAATCATACCCGTCTCTTTGTTTAAAGCCTTTGACTACTAACTGAACATGGTATTTATCATTTGACTCATCGACTTTAAACTTTCTTTTAAGGATCCATTTGCACCCTTCTGGTAAATCAACCAACACCCAAATGCGGTTTTGCATAATTGAGTCAATTTCACTTTGTACAACTTCTCTCCATAGCTCTACGTCAGACCTAGAGAAAGCTACTTTGATCGTTGTTGGCTTTTCATCTAACATGAACGATACATAGTCAGGACCAAAAGTCTTTTGAGTCCTCACTCTACTACCTCGTCTCAGTTCTATATCCTCTAGATTCGACATTTGTCGCTTGCGCGATTTTGGGTCTTCATCTACTGATTTAGAAGACGTGGTTTCTTCTTCAATTCCTTTACTAGAATTGACTTCAATTTTATACTTATATCTACAAGGATATATGTTCTCAAAAAATATTGCATTTCTTGATTCAATAGTCGTTCCCACCATCATGTTGGGAACTTTCGATTTGTGAATAACAAACTGATAGGCATTACTGATAAGAGCATATCCAATAAAGATACAATCAACAATTTTAGGGCCAATTTTAACTTGTTTGGATAGAGGCATTTCAACATTTGTCAAACACCCCCATACTTTAAGATATTTGTACGAGGATTTTCTTCCATTCCACAACTCATAAGGAGTAGCATCATTTCCTTTAAGTGGAATCTTGTTCAGTATATAATTGGCTGTTAAAACAGCTTCCCCCACATGTTTTGGGGCAACCCTGAACTAATCAATAAATCGTTCATCATCTCCTTAAGTGTTCAATTTTTGCAGTCCGCAACACCGTTAGATTGAGGAGAATAAGGAGATGTTGTTTGATAAATTATACTACTTTTGTTGCATAATTCCTCAAACGGGGCTATATATTCTCCACCTCTATCACTTCGAATCATCTTAAATCGTAAACTTATTTTCGGCTTTGGTTTTGAAGCTCTTGAAAGCTTCAATAGCCTCATCTTTACTTCTTAGAAGATAAAGATAACAATACCTTGTGCAATATTTATGAAGGTAATGAAATATTTCTTACCACCTCTAGTTTGCAAAAACTTTAAATCACACACATCGGTGTGAATTAATTCTAGAGGTGTTGTACTCCTTTCTACCGAATGAAACGGTAACTTAGTCATTTTCGCCTCAATACAAATTTCACATTTGTTTTGAGTATTGAATTCACTTAATTTTAGTAAATCCAAATTTACTAATCTTTTTATAGCATTTAGATTAACATGTCCTAATCTACAATGCCATAAATTGGAGCACTCAGTCAAGTAAGAGGAAGTAGAAGCTTTTTCATTATCATTCAAGTTCTTGCAGCGCACGACCATTATATTGAGTTTGAAAAGTCCCCCGGTAACATAACCTTTACCAAGAAATTTTCCAAACTTAGTCAATACAAATTTATCAAATTCAAAAACTAATCAAAATCCTTTATTGAATAATATTGAACCCGAGACTAAATTCTTGCGGATGTCTGGAACATGCAGAACGTCCTTCAAGGTAATCGGGATGTCAGATGTCATCTTGAGGACCACATCCCCAACTCCGGCAACCTTGGACGAGGCTTGGTTTCCCATGTTGAGCTTCCTCCCCTCAACAGCCTTGTAAGTAATGAACTTAGTCTTATCGGCGCACACATGGGCGGTTGCGCCGGTATCAATATACCAACCACCTTGATTGTCCACAAAGTTGACTTCGTCAGTGACTACGGCGGCAAGGTAACCTTCATCCCATTCACCGAACTCCTTCTCAACAATGTGGGCAGCGTGTTTCGTCGTCTTATTGCCCTTTGGCTCATGAAAATTTCTCGACGTGTGGTCCGGTCTGCCACAGTTGAAGTAATTTCCATCGAACTTGCGGGTCGAACTTTTCATCCCTTTCCCTTGTCATTTGGGCAAGCACGCTTCTTGGAGGGACCACCTCTCTCCAACAAGTTGGCCTTTGCATCCATCGGCCCTTTCACCTTCGGATCACACTTTCGCACATCTGACTTGATGCGTAGCTTCACAACTAAATCTTCAAGAGTCATCTCTTTTCTCTTGTGTTTGAGATAACTCTTGAAGTCCTTTCAATTTGGAGGTAGCTTCTCAATCACAGTCGTCACCGTGAACGCATCCAGTAGAATCATTCTCTCGGCATGGACGTCGTGCACAATGAGTTGAACTCTTGCACTTGATCCATGATGGGTCTAGAGCCTACCATCTTGTAGTCTAAAAACTTAGCTACAAAAAACTTCTTAGTACCTGCGTTATCGCTACGGTACTTCTTTTCTAAAGTCTCCCACATTTCTTTGGAGCTCTTTACAACGGAGTATACATTGTACAAACTATCATCTAAAAAATTTAGAATAATGTTTTTACAAATATAGTCTCCTCTATGCCAATTGTCATAGGCAATCCGAACGATGAAATTTCTCTCTTCGGCACTCGGTGTCGGCAGCTCGTCCTCAGTGAGGAACCCGATGAAACCCAATGTTGTTAAATAGAATAACATTTTATGTTGTCAACGCTTGAAATCAGCCCCACTGAATTTTGGCGACTTCTCGGCAGGAGGCATCATCCTCGGTGCCGAATTAGCTCCCAAGAGAGAGCCCGACGTGTTGAATCTGTGGGCTCCAACACTGGATCCAAAGATGGATCCACTGGAACCACTAAAAGTGGAACCAATGGTGTCAATAAGTGTGGAACTACCGTTCAACCCCAAAGAGTTAGTACCGGCTCCAAGCCCGGTAAAAATTATGTTGGTGTATGTGTCGACAATGATTGGGATCGTTGAAGACCCTCCCGCAGCAGCAGCGGTGGTGGCAAATGCGGCGGCGGTGTTTGAATCGCTTGATGCAGAAGAAGCCATCTTCAAATCTTGAGTTGAAGTCTCTAAAGACTTTTACAAAATACAAATTTATCTAATTTGTTTTCCAAATACAGTAGAAAATAATATTATCTATTTATTGTTGGGAAATATAATGTAAATAATATTTGGGAAGGAGAACTACAAATAATTATACTATTATATTACAGATATGATAAACTATAAAAATAATAAAAAGATTGTTGAAGCCGAATCAAGGAAAGAGTCCTCTTTTCGCAAGACAATATACACCCCGGTAGTGCTCTCGGTGTGGCGTGATATCTCCAAAGATAAAAAGGCTTTACATCTAAGTGGTGGTAGCACCGTGAACCAACGAGCTCCGGCAAACTGAAAAAAGGATAAGAACAGAGCTTCTTCTAAAATTACTTGGAAGAAAGGATGCAACAAGATGCTTTTCTCATGAATTCTTGTGGGTATCTCGTGTGTGTGTAATTCATGGAGACCACCTATATATAGGTTAATTCCACTTAAGACGAGTTGCAAGAATTGATGACAATTAATGTACATTCATGACAATTGATTCTCATTAAGCCACTGGACGTTATAAGAGTTACAAATTTTGGTGTAAATTAATTATAATTAATCCACATTCATCATAGGCTCACTGATATGGAGCTTGACATCACAACTTGATAAGGAGCTAGATGTCACAGATCGATTACAAGATTAATCTCACAGGTTGATCACAAGATCAACTCAAGGAGCTTGATATCACAAGAGGACGAGGAGATTGTTCTCAACTCAAGATAGTTCATTCTCCACAACGAAGAGCTAGCTCATTTTCCATAAGGTCAAGTTGGACATGTCTCGAGACAGGCCGTGGGATAAACGGTTGGCACAGATCGTGGCGCAGGCCGTGGCACAGGTTGCTGGCACAGGCCGTGGCATAGGCCGCTGCTCAGCAACACAGCAAGTGGCACAGACCACCTGCTCAACGGCACAGCTAGCTACTGACACAGGTTATCTGGCACAACTAGCTGCTCAGTGGCACAGGCCGTCTGGAACAGGCCGCTAGCACAGTTAGCTGCTCAGTGGCACAAACCATCTGTTGGCACAGCTAGTGGCACAGGCCACCTGGGACAGACCACTGGCAAAGCTAGCTGCTCAGTGACACCTGGGACAGGCCGCTAGCAAAAATAAGCCGCCAGATGGTCTATGACCCAACTTGTCAAATCATAAGATCTCTTAACCTTCTTATATACATGATGAATGATGGTTTCATAATCAATGTGGGAAAAGTATTTCTCTTCATACTTAGTCTCAAACACATAACTCATTTATTTAAGTGACTCACTTTATACTATTATTTCTCACTCACCAGGAATCGGTTTAGAGAAAAAAAACATATCACGATCATCTACTCGGAAAGTAGATCGATCCCAGGCCATTTAATTTTCTTAAATTAAATGCCACATCACATAAAAACTTGGTCAAATTTCATTGACCACCATATATATATAAATAAATATTTATATATACAAAATGATTCCTACAATCCCCTACATGAATTGAAATAACCCAAATACAGATGTAACACAAGCTCTGTCCTCACGAAGTGTTAAAGTATTGGGATAAGTAGTTTATGACTTTGAACCTTCCATAGCCAACACCATCAGATACACAGGCGGCTTAGCAGCACTCTGAACTATTCCTCTATGGCGTGTACCGAGACAATGATGCCAACACCTTCAACACCTCAACCTTATTTGTTCTCACGTTTTGTGTCCATTTCGGGCCCTGGACACCCCTTTGGATTCATAAGTGTTTATTTTAGAAGCGGCTCTCACTTCTCACTTATATGGATACTTCTTTCTCGAGTATCTTGTCATACTCAATCTCTAAAGAATCATTAAAAGTCATAGACTTAGCCTCAACACTAGGCATGTTCTCAACACTCAATTTTTCTCTTCTAGGGAATATATATTTTAATGAGTGTTTCCCCACGAACTCTCATAGCTTAGTTTTCTCATTGAACCAAGTTCTTGGGATCTCCAGTCATCATGGTTGGGTTACCACTATGAAAACTTCTTATGTTGTGGATTTTAAACCCATTCCCTCTAGCAATTTAAACATTTGATCTCAATTTAACCCTTTGGTTAGCGGATCCGCTAGATTATCCAACGACTTTACATAGTCGATTGTAATAACCCTCGTTGTGATCAAATATCTTACGGTATTGTGTCGCCGATAGATATGTCGAGACTTACCGTTATACAAGCCACTCTTAGCCCTTATGATAACAGATTGACTTTCACAACGAATCATCACTGGAGGTATTGACTTCAACCAACATGGAATATCTTCGAGAAAGTTTCTTAACCACTCGGCTTTAGTTTTATCTAAAGTTATGAATTCAGATTTCATGGAGGATTGAGCTATACACGTTTGTTTAGTGGATGTCCATGTGACAACTGCACCTCCGATCGTAAACACATATCCACTTGTTGAAAGTGAATCATTTGTGTCCAAGATCCAATTAGCATCACAGTACCCTTCAAGAACTGGGGGTATCTACCATATTTTAGCTCATAATATTGAGCATACTTTAGGTATCTCAATAATCTCACAAGAGCTTTCCAATGCTCCTTGCTTGGATTGCTCGTGTAGCGACTCAATGTTTTCACGGCACACGTTATGTCAGGTCGAGTGCAGTTTGTTAGATATATCAAGCACTCAATCACCCTTACATCAAGCTCCTTCTTTGGGTGATGTGTGTGAAGAAGATGTGGGAGATGAAGACATGATTATGAATATGAGTTTTGAAAATAGTTTGAAAGGTTGTAAGAAATGTGGTTGCAGAGAGCTAAGAGAACAAAAATGGCAGTTTCTCTGAGAGTTTTGAAAAGTAAGCGTAAGGAGGACAATGGTCAAACAAGTCACGTATATATAGAGTTTAAATGAACAGCATAGATTGAAAGCATAAAAAGTAATGTCAAGTAACGGTTGAGATTACTCCCTGATTTGAATCATTTGCCACATATTCTATTATTTTTCTGCACCCGCCAAGCGTTTGACATTCTATGTCTCCTAATATGTCTTTTCACTTCCTCGATGCGTGTTCCGAGGACAGCAGTCATTTAATGATGAAGTCTTTTTGCCTCACATTTTTTGGAAAAAAAAAACAACTTTTTATTATATTAAAATATACTCCCTCCGTCCCACTAAAATTGACACATTTTCCTTAATTAATGTCTTACAAATCATTCATCAGTGTAACGGTCTGGTTGTACCAGTCTTTGCTTAACGACCTGCTAATAGCAGATCGTTTGACATGAGTTAGACATTAAAGCGCATTGACTGCATAGGTGAAGTAACCTGTAGATCTGTATATATGTTTTTGCAAACGGTCTGTATTTGGATATGAAGCTTACTTCTTCAATCACTCTACTCCTTTTATAATCAAACTGTTTTTTAATAGATGATAAAGGTCACTTGGTTTTAAGGAACTTATGATATCCAAAGTGTTGTTTCGATAAATATCATCAAACTTTAATTAAATTAGTGGGGCTCCCAACATGTGTGTTGTGTGTTGTGATGTAGTAGAACACACAAATTCTAATAAATCGATGTGCGAGATTCGTGTGATTGTGTGTTGCAATGAATCACACGAATTCCGCGAGATCAAATTCTCAAAATTCTTGTGTTCAGCGAAAAAAATGTCTTTTTCCAAAAAATATAAATGATTATTTTTTATTTTTTATTCAAATATTATTATTTATTTTTATCTAAAAAAATTCCCATTAATATAAACTTGAGACTTGCAAACTTATATAACATCAGGGGCGAATCTACCCTTTGCTTGCACCGGGTTTCAGCCCAGTACAAGTCCAAAAATTTTAGTGTTATATATGTATATTTTTAAGGTCCAATATAATATTAGCCCACCCCAAAATTTTTATGCATGTATAAAATATAGTGTTAAGAAAAATTTTATTTTTCAGCCCACCCCAAATGTAAATCCTGGATCCGCCCCTGTATAACATATTTAATTATTTAATATGACAGTTAAAATAATGCCGACTGCTAAAAGATACTCCAACCATTTATCAAATTTACAATTTGTATCAGAATCATAGACTGAACGAGCTACTATATGAATTTTATTTTAATTCCAATATTTTAGCATTAACTCCGTTGCATTAAGTATCACTAACTTGTGATATAGCATTAGGTAAAGCCAAGTGACAATTCTTGAAGAAAATTGAAATTTGCAATTAAATCAAAATTAATGTATTTCCACCTTCACAAAGAGTGTAATATGGGGAAGTCGATCCGGATTTGTAAAATATGCTTTTTAGCAAAAAATGACTCGAGAAATATGTAATGTTTAAAAAATTTAGTATTTTGTGTGATCAAATTTGGTGGACGACCTAATTAAACGAATATTAAAGTACACCTCCTACCTTTGGAAATTGAATGAGATCCTCTATTCTGTAATAGTATAACATTTTATTATTATATTAATGAGATCCTGTGTCATAATTTGGTTCAAAATTTATGCATGATAACTATAATAAAATATATATTTTATATATTAAACTATTAGTTATAACACATTTCATGATTTTTATCAATGCAATAGTCACACCGTTATGCAATAAAAGATATATATTACTTGGAAATATGAATGAATTAAATTTAAATTAGTTTAGATAAAAAATATATATTTTAAAAAGTTCAGATATTGTTTGTCAATAGTTCTTTTTAATTAATTATGTGATTAATCAATATTATTTTTATCAATTATCTTTTTATCACATAATTTCATTAGTTAATTTTTGGTGGAGTGAATATACGAATATGAGGACCTTTAGGCAAATTTGCAAATGATTAATTCGATGGATCTTATGGATTTAAGTTTATTTGTTAGCTACATAACCATTATTTATTGAAAGCAAATAATAAAAGTTTAATGGCTAAAAGATTACATAAGCTTTCAACACAGTTTCAATTTTAACCTAAAATATGAACAACCTTGTTTTGTTTCAATTGATTAAGTCACGCTGAATTTATGTTTTCCATACATGCATGATTGTATTTTCCAGAAAGGGAATGCTAGTAAAATTTGCAAATAAAATAAATTTTATGTATTGATTGACTAAATTTAAAATTTATGTAAAAGTTGCATATAAGAAAAAGAATTGTGTATTTTTGGCTATTAAGCCAAAATATCTATTAATGAATTAAAAATAAATGATGCATCTAATATTGTTTTGTTATACGGTACTATAGTCTATAGCTATCAAAACATATATAATTCATATAATTACATGACATACGCTCATGCATGAAGGTTACTGTGAAAACAGAAAAAGTAAAGAACGTTACTGTGAAAAAATAAGAAAAAGTTTGTAAGTTGAATTCATATATTTATTGATCTAGAAAAGTCATAAAATTTTCAAAGTATGTGAATATTACAACAATTGAGTTAGATTCATATAAGAAACCAATTATACGTGAGAAATGATAATTTATACAAAGTAACTATCTAGATAGTTATGCTTCACCGTCCGCCGCGGGTATTTGTTAATATGTCCGTAAGAGATGTAAAAATGTCATGTAATGAATGTTACGTAAACATAACTATAATTTTTGTTTACTTTTATTGGATAAAAATTAAATTATACATTAATTAATAAATCTTAGTTGAAAAGTAAGAAATAATAAAAGTATATCAAAAAAGTAGTATGCATTAACAACATCTGGTGCAGATGGGAATGCTTTTTATCGATCTTGAATTAATTGTTAAACATTTAATTAAATTTAATAGTAATATTTTCCATTACATAGATAAATTAATATCATCGATACATAAGTATACATGGGATGATTATTTATTATTTGATTCTCATCCTATTAAAACCATCACTGATCATGGAATCCCAATTCCAGAAGATGAGAAAATGACCATTCCTTCCAACTCCCATTGAATTCAACACTAGCATATGCACTTGTTTAGGCTCCCAAAAATTTTAGGACCCATTTTTTTTAATAATGTTATTTTTTATATTGTAGTAATAATATTTTTAATGATAAAATTAATTTTATTTATTTTCGTTGAGCTAAAAAGTCGAATTACATTTCAACTTTCTTCTTAAATTTATGTTTATTGTGATATAAGAATAATTGATACATAAATTTTATTTTATTTTGATACAATATTTCTGATACTCAAAATAAAAAACAAACAAAAGAATATCAAATCATTCAAATTGAAGATATTAATAGATATTTCAACTTTAACAACTAAAAGAATCATTTAGAGAGACTTTGAACAAGAAACGATAGTTGAACATCTTAAACTTTTATTGTATAGAGTGTGTATTTTAATTTTTAATTACGTCCCACTAAAGAGGACCACCATAATAGTTTAGAAGAATATCATGATGTATCATGATATTGAGAATTATAAGTTCGATATTTGAGATTATTTGGTTATTGAGTTCATATATATAGGGAATATATCAAATGAGAACTAATCTTTTTATAGGAATTAGAAATAAATATGGATCATTGATTTTTGTATAGTTTATGATTCAGATTAATTGTGCATCAAATTTAATAAATACAAATACATTATCATGTTATGCATTAAAATATTAAGTGTAATGCATCAAAATAAGCAATAACATGTATAAATTTTAGTTCATATATAAAATTAGGTTCTCATCGAATCCTAACCCAATATATATATATAGATATGCCAACATATGCCAACTTGATAACACAACACAATAGATTTATCATGTCTTTTCACTATCTCTCCGCCGCAAACTACATGACTTTTCCGGTGAGAAAGACAGTGGAGATCCGGTGTGGTGAACGTGCGGAGGGACCCGCCACCTTGTTGGCCATCGGCACGGCGGTGCCGACATACTGCATCGATCAAAGCACGTTTACCGATTCCTACTTCCGCACCACAAACAGTCAACACATGGTCGATCTTAAACCAAAATTTAAGCACATGTGTAAGAGATGTTTTATTTCTTATTCAATTTCATTATTTTTTGTTTTGTTTTGTTCCTTTACTTTACTACAATATTCCGGAGATCAAGAAATTATTGAGCCTCCTTAATTTCCTGTAATTTTACGACGACTCGTACCCGAACTTATATAACTACCAAAAAACGTAAATTAGAAAAATAAAATAAAATAGGAGCTATAGTTTCAACAGATTTGCTTCCATGAATAAAAAAAAGCATATTTTGTCTGCATGCTAAGTTTTACTTGTCGAATTTATATTGCAATAAAAAGTTTTAATCAAATCAGTTTTCTAATCCCACTCTTCTTTCTTTTAAAGCCCGCCGTACTGCTCCTTCGATTTAAACTAACCAAAATTTTTAACGAATTAAAGTTATTTAAATTTGTTTTTTCTTATTTCTCTCATCAGCTTCCATCTATTTTCGGATCGGATTCAATGTTGTATTTTTGTCTTTGTACATTTTATTTCTCAAAAAATAAATTTATGATTTTAACTAATTTATATTAAAATTTTAATATTTTTATACTATAATAATCATGATTAATATTTATTTATAAAAAATAAATTTTTAAAATTATATGCGTTGATTTTGAATTTATTAATCTTTAAATTAATTAAATATTAAAAATAATTATATATATATATCCTGTTTGAGTGGGATACCCATATTACTATGTACAAAACTATACTAAAACATATTAAATTGAAATAAAACTAGAAGTAGAATTTTATAGTAGAACATGGAAATCTCATTTCTATCTATTCTAACAATTGTAAATTGAGCAGGAGAAGTTCATTAACTATTTTGAGGGTTGGTTATGACTTATTTCAAATGGGGGTATATAATCTCTTTAAGCTCCATTTTTAAGTAGTAAATGTAAATTACGATTAATTATATACTAATAAATACTTCACCTGTCCTACTAAACTTGACACAATTACTTTTTTAGGACGTCCTATTAAGAATGACACATTCCATAAATGGAAAAAGTTGGTTCTTTAAAAAAGTGTTGAGTCTACCACATTTATCACTCCGCACTACTTTATATACTTTTCTTAATAATCTTGCTGAAAAAAAAGTGTCAAGCTTAATGGAACGGAGGGAGGAGGGAGTGCGTATATATTTTAAGAATAGTATGCTATAAAAGGCAACACGTAATGAAACACCCTCACATCTCAAGATTGCAACTAGAAATGAAGATTAGTGGTCAAATTTTGAAAATAATTTTTGCAGCAAATTTAACTTTATAAGATTTATCAAAAAAATTATTGTAATTAATATTTATTAAAAATAAAATTTATTATAATATAATAAATTATAATTAATATTTAATCGAGAATATAAAAAATAATATATATTAAGTATACCAATATACTCAAATAACATTTGAAAATATTAAAAGAACATATTAAATTTTATAATATATAGCATATAATGTAAGGCGACATTAATGTTATTGCAACTATGAGGCAGTTAATGACTTTCACCTCATTACTTCTATACATAGGAATAATTAATTACTAAAGCTATTTTTTAATAGCTTGTGACCCGCTAATAATTACTATATTAATTAGAGTTTATCCTACTAGTTTTTTTTTTAAAAAAAATTAGATTACATTAACATTTAAATTACATGGCCGCGTCACGGAGGACTCGAACCCGACACCTTAGCCTTGGGCATTAACCTCACTACCACTAGGCCGACACACGCACGCCAGTTTATCCTACTAGTTTGGTGTTTATAATTTACTTGGAATTACTATTGATTTTTAGTTAAGTAATTGATTATTTTTGCTGTTCATTCAACATATCGTTAGATTATATGAAGTTTCAGGATTGATATACAATGTTAGTCTATATTTTTATAAAAAAAAAGTACATTTTAGCCATTTAAATATGTAAAATATAATCATTTATTTGATATAATTACTTTATTATCCATAATAAAAGTTTTAAATTTTTTGTTTAAGAATAGACTATTATAAAAGTTGCCTCAAGTTTCAATCTTCAGTATTAGTAATTGTTATAATTTAAAATTTATTGTTATTTTTTTTTTTTATCAATAATGCTATATATGATAATCAATTAATCATGATATGTTTATCCAACATCGGATGTTGTGGATAAAAGATGTGACAGTACTTTCGCAGTACAAACATTTATCCTAGCTGCATTTTGTTATAACTTAAGTAATTAATATGATCTGAAATTAAAATCATATTAATTAGTATAATTGACAGTTATTATTTCAATATATTTTTGAGTTGGACATGATCATATAACAAGAAATACAAATTGAAGATATAAAAATTGAAAGTTGACATGAGATGATAAAATTAGTTGATGCTCTCAAAATTGAACGATCGATATTTGTAGGTGAAAAATCGATGATCAAGAAACGATACACCCACATAACGGAAGATATGCTAAAGGAAAATCCCAACATGTGCTCCTACGAGGCTCCGTCGTTAGACGTGCGGTTGGGCATGACGGTGACGGAGGTGCCGCGGCTTGGCGCGGCGGCGGCGGAAAGGGCCATCAAAGAGTGGGGTCAGCCAAAATCCAGCATCACCCACCTCATCTTCTGCACCAACAGCACCGTTGCTATGCCCGGCGCCGACTACCACTTGACCACACTCCTCGGCCTCCGCCCCTCCGTCAACCGCTTCATGTTGCACCTCCTCGGCTGCGCTGCCGGCGCCACCTCCCTTCGCATGGCCAAAGACATCGTGGAGAACAACGCCGCTGCTCGGGTTCTCATCGTCTCCTGCGAGACCGTCACCCTCGGCTTCCGCGGCCCCAACGACGCCCACCCAGAGAACCTAGTGGGGCAGGCGCTGTTCGGAGACGCTGCCGCCGCCGTCATTGTAGGATCCGATCCGATTGTCGGGACGGAGCTCCCTCTGTTCGAGATCCTATCGGCAGGCCAGACGGTCATCCCCAATAGCGAGGGCGCCATTGTGGGACACCTGCGTGAGTCTGGACTTGTTGTCCAACTCCGTGCACAAGTGCCGGACCTCATCTCCAACAACATTGGGGCTTGCTTGAACCGAGCCCTCCGGCCATTGGGAATCGCCGATTGGAATTCGGTATTCTGGATCGCTCACCCTGGGGGCCGCGCGATACTGGACCGGATTGAGACCGGCTTGGGCCTGGAGCCCCACAAACTCCGACTATCGCGTCGTATATTGAGCGACTACGGTAATGTTTCCAGCGCCACTGTGCTACTTATCTTGGATGAGATGAGGAAGTCCTCCGCCGTGGAGGGGCTGAGCACCACCGGGGAGGGGCTGGATATCGGGGTGCTGTTTGGGTTCGGGCCGGGCGTTACGGTCGAGACGGTCGTGCTGCGCAGCGTGCCTATTAGTCCAGACTCCTCATCCGTTTCTTCCAATAATATGGAGTACTAGATGTTTCCATGATGTTTTTTCTTTTAATTTTTACTGCCATGCATGCTCGGGAAGAAACTTGACAATAAATTAATAATACTTGTTTAATTTATGAATAAATATAAATTTGATATTGATTAATCCTTACATCCATAATAAATATAAATTAATAAATTTGCAAACGGTTTTTTCAATTTTGGTTATACCCAAGCCCATTATTAGTGTCTTCTCATCTCTACCGACAAGCTTGATAACTTCCCTACCCCCCTTGGTAGCATGTATATTGGTGACTGGTGAGTGTATATCTGCGTAAAATCACTTAATGTATCACATTAAGGCTAGCTTGTTGATTATTTGTTTCGAGATTATTTAAGTGAGTGGCGGAACCAAATGGTATTAGCTCGTACTCATGGTCTTATTATAATTCTTTATACTTTAATTATCATACATATATCTTACAAAGAGGTATAGACATAAAGACAACAACAAATAGATAAAATATATTGTAGCAAAAGTATGATTAATTAACATTATTACATGTACAAGTGTGATATATATCAATGGTGTTTATTGAGAAATGGAACTGCAATTTTTTACTAATTGTCCTAGAAAATTATTATGACCATAATATATTTTTGAAATACGAATGTTAATTTGGATTGACGATCTGAATAAAACTAATTATTATTCTGATTTATATCTAATTTTTAGATGGTAAATCATCTTATACCAAATTCTCCTATAGGTGTTTCAACTATATATTGTATGTATAATGTCTAACAAAGTAAACCAAGTATCTCATAGTTAAATATATATATATATATATATCATAGTTAAATACATATAATGATATATTAATTTGATATATATATATATATATATATATATATTTTGGTAATAAATCTTTAATTATCTTATTGTTCGAACAATACACATTTATTAAATTAATAATATATAAATATACAGAAGTATATAATCTTCTTATTTATTTATATATCCTATATTAATGGTATATTATTTCATATTTAGTTTTAAAACATATAGTTAATTAATATATTTCAATACATTTTTGAGAATTTGATGAAATTGATGATTTTTTTTACCGTATATCATTATTAGATAATGAAATTGAGCTTCACTATTACCCCGCATATTAAGTTATGTATTAGTGGGTAGATATTTTAAATGTTTTTTATTATCACGCTTTACATGTATTTTATTTAATCTTTAATCCAAAAATTAATATTCCTAATTATTTATTGTTGGGAAATATTTATAAGTGTGTTGGTTTAAATCCCAAAACATTCCCTGGAAGATGTAATAGCTCAAAACTGGAGTTTTAATCTTATCTTAGAACTCACTTGTTAAGGAGTTCAGTTTACAGGTACAAACTGAAGACACAAGACTAAAGATTGAAGTCAGTAACTGAAGTTCATCTTAGAACTCAGTTTTCATCCCAAAACTGAAGGACCATGCCTCTTGAACTATGACCTGAAGTTTTGAAGTTGAAGCCAACATGAAGCAAAGGCTCCTTGCCGCTAAAGTTCACTCTAAAAGATCTGCATCTGAAGTCATATCTGAAGATTCTCCACTGAGTTCCAAGCTACTCTATAGGAGTTACCACTTTGGGAAAAGATCTCAGTAGGTGAAATTGAATCTTGTTGCAGACACCAAAAATGGCAAAAAAGACCACGACTCCAACGGAAAGAATTCAAATGGTGCTCTATCTCACAACGGATACATTCTATGAGAGACCTATATATACCCCGCTGCTTCAAACGCTTCAAGATACCGGTTACCTTGCATTCAAACTATCAATCGCTATCTCGCTCTCAACTTTCACAGCTCTCAAGTTCAAAAACACTCAAGGCTTTCAAATTTATCTTTCTAAGCATTCTTAAATAGTGATTCTATTTGTAACCGAAGAGTGATCTGACATTTCTTGTCCATCTAATCCTTAAGGATTGATCACTGTAAGACAATCTCCATTAACTTGGAAACCCTCCATTAACATCGAGAACTCGTGGACGTAGGAGTTTTATCTCCGAACCATGCAAACCAAACCTTCGTGTTCTCTCTATTTCATTCAGTATTTCTATACTTTCTTATCATATTGCATACTGAATATTGATTAAAAGAAAAGTGAACTTAAGGCATTAAGTTTTCTGAACAAACGAGTAATATTTAAAACCACCACTTCCGCACGTATACTTAAGATATTAGTCCTTCAGTCCAACACTAAGTGTATACTGAATGATTGCTATCTAAAGTATCAACTCTCACTGAAGCTACCTCCCTTCAGTTCAGGATCTCACTAAAGCTTTTAACTTGAAAAATCAAAAACTGGTGTATTGGGGGGGGGGGGGCGGGCCCCATACACTCAGTATACTCGTTTCGGGACCAACAAGTGGTATCAGAGTCGTGTGTTTAACGACCACTGTTTCTAGAACCCAAAATTTTTAAACTGATCTTTCAGAAAACAATATCTGTTCACTTGCATTCTCTAATATCTTTAATGGAGAATACTCTCAGGTTACCAATGTTTTCAGTAGAGGACTATGATTACTGGAAATATAGAGTGTCTTCTTTCCTGAAGGCACATCATGTCATGATGTGGCAAGTAATCACCACTGGACCTATCAAAATCATGAAGACATTTCCTCAAGAAACAACTGGAGTAAGAGAGCCAGGGACTGAGTTTAAACCACTCAATGAATACACTGCCGATGAAAAGAAGATCGGTGGACTAGATGACTATGCCAAACATATCATCTCTGGCACACTTGAAAGGCAAATGCTAGTGCACATCCAGCATTGTGAAACTGCAAGAGAGATGTGGGAAACTCTCGAGCAAATGTGTGCAGGCTCTGAGGAAATAAAAGAACACAAACTAACCCTCGAGTGTCAAAAATATGATGCATTTTTGCAGGTTCTTGGATAATCCATTAGTGAAGTGGAACTCAGATTCATGCAGATACTGACATCAGTCAGAGCACTGAAACCTGACAAATACACTCAAAGGGAAATTAATCTGAAAATCGTATGGTGTCTTCGACGTGAAGACTGCTACCATATCAAATTCAGATTAATGGGCGTCCAAATTTCAACAGTCTCACCACTGCTGCCATCTTCAGTATACTGAAGAGTCACGAGATAAGGCAGAGAATATTGGAGATTACAAATCCAATCAAAGATGTTGTTCCAGTGTCCTCATCACAAGAAATTGTTGCGTTCAAAGCTCACAAGAGCCTAGCCAAGGAAGCAAAGCCTGAAGGACTAGACCTCGAAGGTATGTCAAAGGGTGAACTAATGGAACAATATGTTCTAATGGCAAAACATTTTGAACGTGCAGATATGAGAATCGGTAGATTCAAAAAGATGTACAGGGATAACCGTACAAGAAGGGCCACACCACCTCTCACTGAAGCAACCACTTCCACTCAGGAAAGGACATCAACTCAGTCCAAACCTGAGAAGAAGTTTAGCAAAGGTGCTTGCTATGAATGTGGTTCCCTAGATCACTTCAAATCTAACTGCCCCAACCTCAGTAAGAAGGAAAGGGATGAGCTCAGACTAAGAAGAGATCAAAGGAATACAGAAAGGAAGGCCATGATGGTTGATGATGATCCAGATCAGATCAACACTCCTTCCAAGTCAACATATGAAAAGCACTTCTCAGATTCATCAGATGATGAAGATCTTGGCTTGATGGCCACTGAGGATGAAGAAGAGTCAAACGAAGTTTTCTGCTTGATGGGAAATCACTCAGGCGACTTCGTCCCTCAGGTAATTTATGCGCATGTCATGCCTGAAGGGTACATTGACCCTAAGACAAAGTTTTATACTTCATATGCATCCATTTCATCATCATCTGAACCAACCACTGAAGAAAAATCCACAACTGAGATCATTCCAGTTGAGGATAATGAAGAAACTGAGGCTACTGTCTCACTGAAAGAATATGATGTATTAGCTGAAGATTTTAGAAATCTTCAAGCTATCTTTATCCTCGTGAAAGATGAACATGATGAGCTAACAACCAAGTTAGCAAAACGACGTGAGAACATTATGGAAAGCTTACCAACTGACATCCAAAAGAATGAGTTGGTAGAGAGAATATGCAAAGAACTGAATGAGATTTCAGTAAAATCTCAGGAACAAGAGATTGTTATCTCTAACCTAAGCAAGGATCTTGACACACGAACTGAGGAGATCTTATTCCAAAGATCTCAGATCAAGGAACTGACTGACCGAAATGACTTGCTATCTGAAAGGATAGAATATCACAAAATGAAGGTCGAAACTTGGACCAAATCTGGATACATAAATCATATGCTGAGTGAATCTCAACGACCTCAAGGCAAAGGCCTTGGTTTCAATCAAGATAAGGCAAAAGTGCCTTGTATGACTGTACCTAAACCATCATTTTCAATCATATCCTTTGTATAAGGACCAAATCATGACAAAGAGGAAATGATTGCCACTGAGGCTGTCAAAGCCATTGAGAAAGCTTCTAAGTCCCAAGGGAAGAAGCCAATGACTGAAAAACAACCTAAACTGAAGGCTAATAAGGTCTTTACTCATCCTGCAGTAAAGGCTACACTTGAAAAGGTTAAGGCAAAGAATATTGCCATTGAGAAACCTGTTGCTGCTGAGAAACCTAAGCAGGCTTTCAGGAAGCATGCTTCTCCAGAAGGCAACACACGAACTAAAAAAAAGGCTTTCAGAAAGCCTAAAGCCTCTGAAAGGCCAAAGGTTAACAAGAACCAGAAACATGGTAAAAATGCCACTGAAAGGCATGCGACTAAGAGACAATATCAGTCTCCTGAACCACACTATTATCAAACAAAGTGCTCTCACTGCACTTGTTCATCACATGGTTCATGTCCACAAAGCTACAATTCACGTAGCACTCGATCACAATATTGAGATTCATCACTCAATACAAAGCAATATGGATGTGAACGTAGGAATTTATCACCTAGTTCATATACCAGTAGTTCAAAACGAAACAACTCTCGAACTACTTCCCTAGTTCACTCTCAAAGACCTAAAAGGTCAGTGAATACTGAACAACGATGGACAAAGGTTCAAACAAGATCTAACTTTAGGGCTTCCACTAAGCCTGAAGTAAAATCAAAAGATGTGACTAAGAAACAAGTAAACCCTGGAAGGAAAACAAGAAATGTTGACCTTCAGGGGAGACAAACCAGAATTGTATCAAACACCACACACATTATTAAGCAAATCTGGGTACCAAAGCATAGCATGCATACTTAATCTGGGTCTAGTTCTCAACTGGATCCTAAGACTCAATAACTGCAAGAGCAAGGACCAAGGAGAGGTGCACAAAAGGAACATTCAAGCTGGATCATAGACAGTGGATGCTCAAGGCACATGACTTTTCAAAAAGAAGCCCTCTCCAACTATACTGAGAAAGATGGTCCTCAGGTATCCTTTGGTGATAACTCAAAAGGTTTCACTAAAGGGTATGGTACTCTCATTATAGGGAATGTTTCAATTGATAATGTTTCCTATGTTTCTGGCATGAACCACAACTTACTTTCAGTAAGTCAGTTGTGTGATAAATGTTTTAATGTTGTGTTTAGTTCTGATGAGTGCAGGATTAATAAGCTCACTGATGAGACCACTGTAATGAAAGGATTCAGGGTGGGAAATATTTATGCTGCAGATTGGTAAGTCTCCTCCCCTGAAACATGTCTGGTCTCAAAGAGCACTTCAGAACAAAGCTGGCTATGGCACAATAGACTCAGTCACCTAAACTTCAAAGTCATCAACAGAATTTCAAGACATAGTCTAGTGCATGGATTGCCCAACCTGATCTTCGATAAAGATCAAATCTGCGGAGCTTGCCAAAGTGGAAAGAAAATCAAAGCTTCATTCAAGACCAAAGAAGCTCCATCCACTGAGAAGATTCTTCAACTCTTGCACATGGATTTATTTGGACCAGTGACTCCACTGAGTGCCAATGGTAAAAAATATTGTCTTGTTATTACTGATGATTTCTCTCGTTATACTTGGACAGTGTTTCTCTATCACATGAATGAAACCATGGAGCGCATACCTGCCCTGCTCACCAAACTGAAGAATCAGAAGTCAACCAATGTCATCACCATACGCACTGATCGAGGAACTGAGTTTCTCAATGCAAAGATTTCAAAATTTTGTGCACAAATGGGGATTGAACATCAGACTTCAGCTGCAAGAACTCCACAACAAAATGGCGTTGCAGAAAGAAGAAATAGATCACTGAAGGAAGCTGCAAGGACTATGTTGAATAGCTCGGGAATACCAGAGAAATTCTGGGATGAAGCAATAAATACTGCTTGCTACACTCAGAACAGATCACTTCTGACCACACGCCAATGCAAAACTCCATACGAACTATGGAATGACAGGAAACTCACTCTTAAATATTTTCGTGCTTTTGGTTGCAAGTGTTATATTCACAATAATGGTAAAACTCAGTTAAAGACTTTTGATGGCAAGGCTGATCCATGATTTTTTCTTGGTTACTCAGAGAGAATGCTGCCTATAGAGTTTTAAACAAGCGTAGCCTTATAGTGGAAATAACACCTCATGTCATATTTGATGAATCTATTTTTGATTACAAGTTAAAGGAAACTGAAGTTATCACTCAAAGACTTCAGAATCTGAACTTACAACCGTCAGTTCAAAGTAAAAAGGAGATTCTCATCTGGAACTTAGAAGATGATGATGAAGAGAATACTCCAAATGAAGGTTCAACAATCAGATTGGAACAAGAGAAGGAGTCTACTGAAGAAAGGACTCCAGCACCTGAAACTGAAAGTCTTCCTCTAGAGCACAACGATGTAATCTCTTCTGAGATTCAACAAGATGAGGAAGCAATCTAATCTGAAGCCACACCTAAAATATCACCTGAATTACCATCACCCATGGAATTCATCACTGAGATTACATCACCACCTTTAGGGAGTAGTCATTCTAACCTTTATGAAGTACCTATTATTGTTGAAGCTACTAATGACATGTTGGCCAGTTCAGATAAAGCTATTTTGCAGGAAATTCAACAAACTGAATATGTAAGAGCCAACAATCAAGGGAGAACATGCCCTCAGAATGAAGAAGAAGATAATCCATTCCATTCAATGCCTTTAGTGCATCCTTCCCCTCAAAGACTTGATCTCATGATCATCACCGGGGAGGATATGCGAAGAAGAAGAAGATGGATTGAAGATCATCCCTCTGATTCAGTGATTGGTAGTCTGGAGAGATGAGTTCAAACGAGGAATCAGATCCAAGATGAAATGGTGCAGCCATTAGCAACCGTTGAACCCCCCACTGACTCCACCACTGACGAACAACTAAGGCTAAAAGCAGACATTGCGCTGTTTTCGGATGAAAACTTCCTACATAGCTGCTATCTCTCCAACATTGAACCCAAAGACGCTCAAGAAGCCTTTCAAGATGTGAATTGGGTGTCCGGGATGCAAGAGGAACTGAATGAATTCACAAGGAACCAAGTTTGGGAACTTGTTGATCGTCCTACACATCAGGGTGTCATTGGTGTTAAATGGGTCTAAGAACAAGAAAGAGGAACTAGGAGAAGTTGTTTGAAATAAAGCTAGACTGGTTGCCAAAGGTTATTGTCAAGAAGATGGAATAGACTTCGATGAAACCTTTGCTCCAGTAGCTAGATTAGAGGCGATTCGACTCTTCCTTGCCTATGCTGCGCACATGAAGTTCAAAGTCTACCAGATGGACGTCAAGAGCGGGTTCCTGAATGGCATCCTGAAGGAAGAAGTCTACATAGAACAACCACCAGGCTTCGAGAATGACTACACCAAAGTGTAAAAGCTACACAAGGCTCTTTATGGGCTGAAACAAGCTCATAGAGCTTGGTATGACACTTTGTCTGTTTTTCTTATTGAATCAGGTTTCAAACGAAGATTGATGGATATAACTCTCTTCACAATCAAGTATAAAGGAGACATATTAATCGTTCAGATTTATGTTGATGATATTATATTTGGTTCCAAGTCTCAGATGCTTTGTGATAAATTTGCCAAGTTGATGAAGACTCAGTATCAAATGTCAATGATGGGAGAAATGAGATTCTTTCTAGGATTCCAGATCCAGCAGTCCCCTGAAGGCATCTTCATCAACCAAGTCAAATACATAAAGGAACTGATCAACAAGTTTGAAGTTCAGAATAGCAAAGCTGTGAAGATTCCCATGAACACAAATGGAAGGATAGAACCAGATCCTGAAGGGAAGCCAATCAGTCAGACTAAGTATAGAGGGATTATAGGATCTCTACTATATCTCACTACCAGCATGCCAGATATCACTTTTGTTGTTGGAGTCTTTGCACGCTATCAAGCTAATCCAAAGGAGTCACACATGGAAGCTACAAAGAAGATTATGCGCTACCTGAAGGGCACACCGAATCTAGGCCTATGGTATCCTTCAGATGATAACATAGAACTCACTAGCTATTCTGATGTTGATTTTACAGGTTGCAAACTGGATAGGATGTCAACCTCAGGTTCCTGTCAGTTCTTGGGCAACAAATTAATCAGTTGTGTTGGGAAGTGGACTCCAGCACCTCCCGGAGGGGGGGGTCCTCCGTGTATCGTACCTGAGAGAACTTATGGGAGTGCGGCCTGCCTCAGTCGAAAAGGGCCTGCACTACCATTGTTGATGAGAGGTTAAATGAATTGATTAGTACTACTCATACCAACATGGTGCATCATCTTTTCAGGTGACCCCTTAGTAGAAACTCCAAGGTTAAGCGTGCTTGGCTTGGAGCAATACTATGATGGGTGACCTACTGGGAAGTGTCCTGGGTCAGTCTGTCAGTGAGGACAAAGCAGGCTGGGAAAGAAAGTGTTGGTGTGTGGGGCCAGTACGTCAATTCTGATGGGCGCTCCCGATCCAACAATTGGTATTAGAGCCGGGGCTTCGGATATGAAGAATTGAATCTGGCGGTGCCATCCCTAGGCAGGGAGTGCCTGAGGGGAGGGTTTGTTGGGCACAACAACTCTAGGGGTTATGACGATTCACGGCCGTAATCCGAGGTGCGAGATTGACGGTCCTCTGGGTGTCATAGGTAGCCCCGTGGCCCGAGTTTGAAGGAGCGCCAACATATGCTCTTAATGTCCGATGCATCCTCCAGAGTACCGGGATGGTGCTGAGGGGGAGGGGGGATTGTTGGAGGGGGAGTCATCCGTGTATCGTACCCGAGAGAACTTATGGGAGTACGGCCTGCCTCAGTCGAAAAGGGCCTGCACTACCATTGTTGACGAGAGGTTAAATGAATTGATTAGTACTACTCATACCAACATGGTGCATCATCTTTTCAGGTGACCCCTTAGTAGAAACTCCAAGGTTAAGCGTGCTTGGCTTGGAGCAATACTATGATGGGTGACCTACTGGGAAGTGTCCTGGGTCAGTCTATCAGTGAGGACAAAGCAGGCTGGGAAAGAAAGTGTTGGTGTGTGGGGCCAGTACGTCAATTCTGATGGGCGCTCCCGATCCAACAAGTTGGTTCTCCAAGAAGCAACCTCTCAGATTCTCTGGTACTCAAGCCATGATCTCAACAAGACACAAAATAATGTGATGAATGCACCCTGAGTAACTCTACATTGTTATCTCAGATATCAAACCATCACACATTTCAAACTATATATTTGAACTAACCATGCAGGTCACTGAAGTCACGAAAACTCTCACACTGAGTAATCTCCTGAAGGACTACCTACTTACATAGAGAAATTGGTGAAAATCTAAAGATTTTAGTTCAGCTACAAAATCTGAAGGATAATACTAAATGGAGTAACTCATTTGCTAGTATCACAAACTGGAGTTCTACACTTGACATTTATTGTTTCATTTATTTCTCTAAGTGTTTTACTTCTGATTTTAGTGGATGCCATTCTCGTAATTTAGTACTCATCGTACCTCGGTACCATAACTCTTCCGCGATACGCCTTACCCTTTCTATCATCACTTTCTGACATAAACAGTGAAAGCAAACAGTACTTTCTACACCTCGAAAGTCAAACAGTCGCGCGTGGCTTACACCGCATTCGACTTTCCCGCCCAGGGGACGATTCAGTAGCATAGCTAATCCCTAACCGTAGATTGCAAAACCTCGGAGCAAGATCTGATCGTTCATTTTACTATAAAAATAATTCTTCTCCGATCAATGGAACCTTTCGCAACTGAATTCTCTATAGCCTCTCGCTCAAATTCTATCTGCATTCTCTGTTTTCATTGCTGCTCTGTGATCTTTCCTTGTTGAAAACTTGCAATTTTCTTATCACATCTCTAGTATGTAAATTGTTTACATTGTGATTGTTGTTTCTATGTTTCTAAAAATATTTTCAAACAACTAACTATGTTTTCTAATATCAGAACTTCAACTATGGGAAAGAAAGCTGTTCTTGGACCAGCTATGAAGCTCTCTCAACTCCGTGCTCGCCTTCATGCCGAGCCCACTGCTGTTTACACACAAACAGACATCGATCAGGCAAATACTATGTTCGAGATCATCAAATCCAACGGCCTAGACACTCTGACTTCTCTCCGCCCTAAAACCCTCTATCCTGACCAGGTGGTTCAATTTTATCTTAATCTGGGCTATGATGGCTCAGACCTGAAGTCTTCTCTGGAGATTTCCATAAGGGAACTAGTTTCTAGGGCTGTTCAAGTTGAAAGGCTGCAGTTTAATGTGACTGAGTTGTTGCAGTCCGTGTTCAAGCTAAGGAACGTGGGAAACAACAAACACATCTAGTTCCTGAAGGATAAAGCTGCTATCCAATCTTTCTTCGCGGAGATTCAGGTGGAGGATCCCCCGCGTCAGTTTTCAATTGCTAACAACAACAATGGTCTAATACGCCCTGAGTTCAAAATATTGCTCGATGTGGTTCAGCACTGCATCCTGGGAAAGAAATCATCCCACGGGCAACTCAGTTGGCAGAAACTAAGTCTGATGAAAAACATCTATGGCAACGAAGGTGCAAATTGGGTTGCTGTCATGGAAGAGCTTCTGATGGGTGAAGCTAACAAGCTGAAGGAAGTTCCTGGTGGAGTCACCATGACTGGGACTGACACTCTCAACCTTGCTACCAAGGTTTCTATACTGATAGAGGAGTCATGTCAGTTCGCTGAGTCTGCTTTCCCAACCTTTGTGGCATATAATGAAAAATGGATGTTCTCCACTGACTTTGATGTGCAAGCGTGTATGCACGGGAAGGCAATGGCCCTTCAGATCAAGCTCCCCAAGGAGCGCTTGAAGGCCAAGAAGGCTGCTACTGAGGATGAAGATGTGGATCATATCCACGCCGTGGAGGATTACGACGAGGAGGAGGTATCTGATGTTGCTCCTGAAGTTCCACCTCCCTCTCCTCCAAAGCCCGTCAAAAGGAAGCGCAATCCATCCAAGCGCCCTTCAGGGCTCCTGAAGACCAGGAAGCCCGAGAGAGTTCCTATCCCCATGCCTGTGGTTGAGGAGGTTCTCGACTCATCTACTGATGAGGACCTTCAAGACCAATTCCAACTCTCCAAACGCCCCCGCAAACCTGTCCAACCCACTACCATTCCCAGTCCTGAACCTATCACAACCGTTGATCCCTCTGGACTCCGTTCTATTACTCCCAGAGTCCAGACTTCACCCACTTTCATTGATATCTCACCCACCAAACTTTCCTCTTCCCTCTCCAAAACCAAGTCACCCACTAAACCTACACCCCCCAAACTTAAAACCAAAACTACTCAGCCAATTCCAACCCAACCCTCATCTCCACCTCCTTCTCAATCTGAACCTATCCCTGAAATCCCCCGAACTGAAACTCACACACATGCTTCCACCTTCTAAAACTCAAGCCATCGTGCTTTCATCTCCTGCCCAACTTTTTCTAAACAACCTGGAGCTTCAGTCTATACAGTTTCTTGGCTCCACCTTTCCTGAGCTCTTTAACCATCCCTCTCTCAAGCGTCTCTGGACATGGTGCACATATCATTTTCTTGATACTACTGCTCTCCAATACAAGATTGAGGTCTCTGGAATGAGCTCCATTTTGGTTGAGGAAGCTGAGCTTCAGACTCACTTCCAGTTTACGGATGCCAAGGACGGATTTCTCAATGCTGAGGCTTATATTGAAGATCAAATCTCTTTTTCTGAAGTTGCAGCCGGCCGTTCTTATATTCGAAGTGTTTCCACATCCTCTACCGCCGTTCCAGCTGCACCTTCTTCTTCGGCCTTAGTGCCCACTATCTCTACTATCACTTACTCTTTTCCTGAGGTTCTCTCCTCAGATGGTGCTCTCCTCGCTGCTCACCGCTCTCTTCTCAAGGCCACCATCAATGAGCTCAAGATGTATTCTGACACTGAGAGCCGGTGCCTCACAAACACCACTACTTCTATGGTCAATGCTCTGCAGGCCACGTACACTAAGAAGCTTGAAGGTCATGTTACTGACCTTCAGAAGTCAATTGATGCTATCACTTCAGAAAACACCACACTGAGGGCAGACCTAAACGCTGCCACCTCAAACTCTGTTGACCTTGATGCCAAGATTGAGGAAGCCATTAAGGCCCAGTACACAGACATTCAGAACTTTGTCAAGAAAGAGATGCGCTCCACTTTCCCTACTCATCTGGAACATTTCAAAGTTCCTTCTAGCAAGAAGATCAATGATCTGGTGCTCTCTTGCAACAACAATCGTGCCAAGACAAATACCCTCCGCTCAGATTTTGATGCTGCGGTTAAGGACTTGTCCGTTATGCGCATTGGCCTCAATCAGCTCTCCACTGAATGCTCTATGCATGGCAAATCTCTGTCTAGGCAACGCAAGCGTATTAGCCAAGCTCTAAAACTCACTGATTCTGGCTGTGTCCTTGCTGAGAAGGCTAAAGTTGCTGCTGATACTGCTTCCGCTCTGGCTGAAAAGGCAAAATCCGTTGCTGATACTGCTCGCCTGAGTGCCTTTGTCTCTCACTCTTGTGCTCATACTTCCACTGGCCTTCCTTCTTCATCTACTGAAGTCTCTTCTGATCACCAAACACAGGTGGATCTCATCATATCTCACTGTCGCATTCGCCTCTCTCACATTGAAGAATTCTGTCAGTCTATCTCTGACTCCAACGATCTTCAACTTCAATTTCCTCGGATTCGCTCTGTCCTCTGGCATGCTGATAAAATTCTTGAATATGCACTTGCTGCTGCCAAAAAGGGAGAAGAGACTGGACCTAAAAACATCCCTACTGATGCTGCTAAAGAAGTAGAGAAAGAAGCTGATGAAGGAAATAATGAAGAAAAGGATGAGGATGAACGTGAAGACTCTCCTGAAGTGGAGTTAACTGATGATGAAGACAATAATGACAACGACGATGATGATGACAATAATGACGAGGATGGTGCTTCTGCATCAATTCCTTCTGGTGCCACATCCACTGAAGAGCTAGCCATTGATGCTGCTGCTGCTTCTGATCCACCTCCTCCTCCACCTAAGACTCAACCTCCACCTTTCACTGGATCCCAAGGAAATCAAGACGATGAAGTGGGTACAAATCTTGATGCCACTGAGTCTTTATCTTTAGCTGATGCTGCCGCCAAGTCTCTTATTCCAACACCTTCATTCAAAGATATTTTTGTTCCTCAAACTTCTACTGAACCTTCTCACTCAGTTCCTACTAATGCTCAAATGCCAAAAGGAAAAGATGCTCTGCCATCTCTCATCAATGAAGCTGAAATGAACGAAGATGACATTTATGAAAGAGAATTGAGTCCTGAAGGAGAAGCTCCAACTGTTCAGATCACAGTAAATCTCTCCTCAGAAGACTTTGAAAACTTGAAGATGATGAAGGAAGCTCATGATGCGAAGATGCAAGCCCGTAGAGCTACTGACACTAAATATGCTGCTAATTTATACACCATCAGACTTTAATGAAGAAAGAAGAGGACTTCTCAATCTGATCCTCCCACTCGAGCACATATTGATTCCTAGGTTCAACCCAATCTGAGTGATGAATGGGAAGAGTTAAAGGATGACTTCGTAAAAATTCTTGATCAATGGACCATTTATGGTGTATCTGAAGAAACTGATCGTGATAAGCTGTTTTCAAACTTCATGGATGACTACCCAGATTCAGATTTCATTAAGCTGATCAAAGAGGATGCTACTAAATTTGAAGTCTCGATCTCCACTCCCTCCAGAAAATAGTTTGACAAACCTACCTTGCCAGGGACCACTTATTTAGATAAACGGCCTATTGAATCTGAAGCTATCATTGGTGCTCAGGTTGTAGGTCATGCGCTTAACTTGGATGGACCCTACGGAACTATCAAGGATGCCACTTATCTGATGTTTAATGCTATATCCCCTGAAGCTCAAAAGGAAATGGTGAGAAGAGCAAGAGAAGAAAAGAAGAAAGCAGCTTCTTAAGTTACATTTTGTTGTATTTCTTTCTTCTTTCTGAACAACTTCTGTACTGAATGTCCATATGAATGAAATACATATTTTGTCTATCTCTTGATCTCAACCTGATGACAATATTCTAGTTGTCCAGGCACTAATTATCTTATTTTTTTGGTTTGATATTAACTGCTTAACTAACCCATCTCATCTTATAGATTAGGTGTTCTCCAGTTTAAGGGGAACTCTTTATCTTAGATAGATGTTTTCAAGTTAGGTTTTGGCATCATCAAAAAGGGGGAAATTGTTGGGAAATATTTATAAGTGTTTTGATTCAGATCCCAAAACCTTCCCTGAAAGATGTAACAAGCCCAAAACTGGAGTCTTAGTCTTATCTTAGAACTCACTTGTTAAGGAGCTCAGTTAACAGGTACAAACTGAAGACACAAGACTACAGACTGAAGTCAGTAACTGAAGTCCATCTTAGAACTTAGTTTTCATCCCAAAACTGAAGGACCATGCCTCTTGAACTATGGCCTGAAGTTTTGAAGTTGAAGCTAACATCGAGCAAAGGCTCCTTGCCACTGAAGTTCACTCTAAAAGCTCTGCATTTGAAGTCATATCTGAAGATTCTCCACTGAGTTCCAAGCTACTCTATAGGAGTTACCACTTTGGGAAAAGATCTCAATAGGTGAAATTGAATCTTGTTGCAGACACCAAAAATGGCAAAAAGGACCACGACTCCAACGGGAAGAATTCAAATGGTGCTCTATCTCACAACGGATACATTCTATAAGAGACCTATATATACTCCGCTGCTTCAAACGCTTCAAGATACCGGTTACCTTGCATTCAAACTATCAATCGCTATCTCGCTCTCAACTTTCACAGCTCTCAAGTTCAAGAACACTCAAGTCTTTCAGATTTATCTTTCTAAGCGTTCTTAAATAGTGATTCAATTTGTAACCGAAGAGTGATCTTACATTTCTTGTCCATCTAATCCTTAAGGATTGATCACTGTAAGACAATCTCCATTAACTTGGAAACCCTCTATTAACATCGAGAACTCGTGGACGTAGGAGTTTTATCTCCGAACCACGCAAACCAAACCTTCGTGTTCTCTCTATTTCATTCAGTATTTCTATACTTTCTTATCATATTGCATACTGAATATTGATTAAAACAAAAGTGAACTTAAGGCATTAAGTTTTCTGAACAAACGAGTAATATTTAAAACCACCACTTCCGCACGTATACTTAAGATATTAGTCTATCAGTCCAACACTAAGTGTAGACTGAAGGATTGCTATCTAACGTATCAACTCTCACTGAAACTACCTCCCTTCAGTTCAGGAGCTCACTAAAGCTTTTAACTTGAAAAATCAAAAACTGGTGTATTCCCCCCTCATACACTCAGTATTCTCGTTTCGGGACCAACATTTATCATAATAATTAAAGATATATAAACTTATATATTTTTTGTTCAGAAAACTATTGAATTCAATTCATGTCATTTTATTCTCAATTCCACAATTAAGACATAAATTTAGACAATTGTTTTCACTCGATAACACACAAAATAATAAGAACTTTCAGATTAGTGTTATATGACATCAACTACTAATTAACGTAAATGTATACATTATAGTTACAAATAAATAGTTTAAATATATTTTCACGCCTAATAAAATTTATATATATAATTTCTTAATCAAGCAAGAGTATATATATTTAATATTTAATCAGATTATGAATATATATATATATATAAATATGCATATAAATAAATAAGTTCATATAATTTGAGTTTATTTTCATTAATATAAAAAATATTTAATGAATATATTTTGTGTAATACCCCATTCATTTTCGTAGTAATTAACTGATTTTGATACATTTTTTTTTCTTTTTGTGGATTAAAAATTTTACTTTTAAGATTAACCGACTAACTAATTAGTGAAAGAGAGATTTACTTACAAAATTAAGGTTGAAAGTTATTTTTAAATAAAGTTATGTTCACTTAAATAAGTGAGAAATTTTACTAGAAGTCAACGTTTAATTAAAATCTCATGATTTCTAATCATAATTGTTTAGTCTCATTTTGTTCGTCTAAACTTAGGTTTTTCGTAGCTTTATTCGTATTATTTTCCCTCGTTCCGTGATGTTTTGGTCCGATTTATGTTTCATTTTATGTTTCAGGATCATTGACCTAAACGAGCGTCGAAAGTGGAAAAGAAACGAGAAAAGACGAGAAAACGAAGAAGTGTGCCAAAGGACACGCGACAGACCGTGTCAGCGGTCGCTGACCCATGATTAGCGGTCGCTGAGTAGCCAGACTGAGCCAGCGCCAAGCCACCCGCGAGCCAGCGGCCGTGCCAGGCCGCAGCACACAGGTCAGCGGCCGCTGACCTATCTAAGCGGTCGCTGACTCCTCGTTTTTCGCGCGGCCCGTTGCAACGAACCCTAGTGCCACTCGGAACAAACCTAGTCAGCGCCCAGTGACTTCCAGAGACCGCTGAGTTTCCTCTCGCTATAAAAAGACATGTCGTGCCATTCATTCGATAGATCGCAATTCTCCACACTTCGTCCCGACTCCTTTTGGCACGAATTCCTAGACTAGTTTTCCAACATATTTCCATTATTTTTAGTTCGTCTCGACCCCGCAATCAAGGGTCGAGACTTAGCATTCTAGATAGGATTTTTCGTTCCGTTCTTGTTTGGGAGTTAGCCGTTTACAACATTCGAACACCGTTATTTTCAGATTTTCATTGTCGTTTCCAGACGTACTTAAAGTATAATTCAAGTTCATTTCTTTCCCTTTAATTATTGCTTTGTTTATTTATTTTTATCATTTGTTTCGTTTTATGCTTTCAATTCCTTTCATCGCTTTTAATTTCCAGATTTCTTTTCGATCTTCTTTCGTCTTCAAACTTCAAGTTCTTTACTTTCCTAGATTATATTTAATTTTCGTTCTTAGTTTAAATTTTAATTGCTTTCTTATTTACTTTCTTCGCCTAGCTATAAAAATCCAAGGCAAACTCTTTTTAATTGCTTTCCGTTTTTACGAACAAAGAATATAATCGCCCTGCTAAGCCTTCCTTGAGAATACGACTAGGGTCAACTTATTAGTCTATAACGAACTCGTTCTCTTGCGAGCAATTTAATAAAATAACTTGGAAGTATATCGGCTAGAAATATTCCTCGTACCCGTTACTGAGTCCCTTTATCGGACAATGGGTCTGGTCTAAACAACGCCACGTACTGAAAGTTTAAAATAAGTTGAAACAAATTTTGGCGCCGTAGCCGGGGAAGAATTTAGGCGATTTAATTCATTGTTCTTTTTCTTTTTCTTTTTATTTTTCCTTTTATTTTATTTTATTTACTATGTTTACTTTCTTCTTCTATATTGTGGTACGCGTAACATTTTTGTCGAGTGTTGTTTATGTAAGGTAGCCGCAGTGCTAGAAAGCCATTGAAGCCCTTCATTGATAACATAAACCGGAAACGTGTTATTTTAGCATCCGTAGAAGAAGACATTGAGCACATTGATGAATTTTCGCTTACGCGTTTATTCGAAGAGATGGCCAATGAGAGAGTGGACGAGAGGCCCCGCTATATGGGCGATTTCACTAGGCCCATGTTCGGGACAACTTCTACTTCAGCCATCGTTCTCGACACCGCAGTCCGAAACTATGAGTTAAAGCCACACCATCAATCACTACTTCCGACGTACCATGGAATCCCGAGTGAAGACGCTTTGACGTTCATCCGAGAATATTGCACGGTGGTGCAGACTTTCCCGCTTCACTCTCTGATGGAGGATCAACTCAAATTGAAGTGTTTCCCATACACATTGAAGGATAGGGCCAAATCTTGGTTCTTATCTCTTCCATCCGGAACACTCACCACTTGGAGATCTGCTTGTGAGAAATTCATGTTGAAGTACTATCCGCATCACAAAACTCAAGCGGTACGTACTAAAATAATGAATTTTGCACAAGCACACAAAGAGCCATTCCATGAGGCATGGGAGAGATTTCGAGAGCTACTTCAACAGTGTCCTCACCATCAAATGGCACCGGAGATACTCTTGTCAATTTTTCTATGATGGTTTGCGCCAGACTACTCAATTCATGGTGGACAGTTCGGCGGGAGAAAATATTGCAGTCAAGACGGCAGAGGAGATGAACGAGATCTTCGAAACCCTAGCTGCGAGTTCGCATCATAAATCCACACGCTCGAGACGAATGGAAGCCAGCGCAGTGACTACGAGCCCTGATCTCAAGAAATAAATGGCGGATATGATGAGAGAATTACAAGAATTGAAGATGAATAGACCCCTACCACCATCCGTTCAATAAAATGCACCTGAGCCATGTGGTATTTGTGGCGATTTTGGCCACACGGTGGACGTTTGTCAACACATGGGAGAGATGACAGCCGAGGGCAAAGTAGAGGTCTATGCCGCTCAGGAATTCACACCGCAACCTCCCCCTCAACAAAATAATTGGAGAAATCCAAATACGGGGTGGAAGCCACAAGCTCAAGGAGGCCAAAATTTCCAAAACCGACACCCTCCTAATCCGAACTTTCAACCTCAATATCAATGTCAGCAGCAGTCATATTATACTTCACCGCCACAACAACAGTTCTATCCACCACCGCAACATCAATTCTATCCCCCACCGATGCCGCAATATCCATCTGCTCCTCCTCAAAAATCATCAATTGAGGATAGTTTTGCCACGTTCATACAAGAGAGCAAGAAAATTCGAGAGGCTCAAGATGCCACCATTAAACGCCTCGAGATGGCTATAGGGCAGATTTCTGGCGTTGTCAATCAATTGCAGCAAGGCCAACAAACGGGCAAAATTCATGCCCAAGGCCAGCAAACCCGTCAAGTGCAAGCCGTGTCCGTTCTAAGGGATGGTAAAGTGGTGGATAAGAAGATGGCGATGAGATTTTGTTATAAGATCGACACGATGGACAAATTACCAACCGAAGTGGAAAAAGAGCACTCCTACGAGGAGCTCCATAATGCGGTCAATCCATATATCCCGCCTATTCCTTATCCCAGTAGGTTAAGGAAAGTCCAAAGCAACCAGCAGATCACGGACCTTTATGAGTTACTATCAAAAGTAACGGTGAACGTCCCACTTCTCAAGATGATCAAAGATATTCCATCTTACGTCAAATTTTTCAAAGAAGTAACATCAACAAAGAAGAGACTTGATGATCAAGAGTTGGTGACTATTTTCGAGGTAGCAAGCACAATCATGCAAAAGTCTTTACCTCATAAACGACACGATCCAGGTAGCTTCGTTATTGATATCATGTTAGGTAATGGTAAGGTAGCTTCTGGCATGTTAGATTTAGGAGCGGGAATCAATCTTATGCCGTATTCTATTTTTAAACAACTTGGTCTAGGAGATTTAAAACCTACTAGCATGAGTTTACAATTAGCGGATAGATCGATTCGTCATCCTAAAGGAATAATTAAAGATGTGCTTGTTCAAATTGGTCCATTAATCGTTCCCATTGATTTTGTTGTTCTTGAGATAGGGGATGTGCATGAGAATGGAGTCGAGCATACACTACTCCTTGGACGACCTTTTATGGCTACCACGAATACCATCATAGATGTTAAAAATTGTACCATTACAATGTCTGTCCTTGAGGAGAAAGTATCATTCTCCACACAACAAGACCACCCCGCGACCTCGGTTGATTTAATCGATCCATGTTCTATTAAATTCACTAATCCATTGTTTGAGGAATCTACGTTACAGGATTTTAGTAAGATAAAGGAAGTCACCCAAGGTATCGACAAGACCAAACATAAAGAGACCGATTGTGTGATGGTACTTGAAGGAGTACAAGACAATAAACGAAATTGGATTCGTCCAAGTAAACATCCTACACTGAAATCGAGGCATCCAAACACCGTACCTTGTCACGCTCATTCACCCACTTATGCGGGAGTCCTTATGCGTCCAATCATCAAATCCGTAACGCCTCCCGATAAGATCAAACCCCCTAAGAGAGGGTGGCTCATTCTCCGGAAAATCCCACCATCAAAGGGTGAAATACCACATTTAAAGAAGGAGAAGCCACCATTTAAAATAAATTGGCATCGGGTGAGATCTTACATCGAGAATGACTCAATGCCTGAAGTTGTGGAGTCGAACCCCAATTCTTACGCTCCCGGTTGATTGAGCGGTCTCGTCGAGCTAACGACGTAAAATAAAGCGCTTTGTGGGAGGCAACCCACGCTCGTTTTTTTTCCGTTTTTCTTTTTTATTTTTATTTTATTTTATTTTGAATCCTTTATTTAATTTTGGTATTTTTTCTATGTTCGTAGGTATCATCGAGTTGGGAGAAAACCAAGTCGAACACAATTCACCGAAGAAAATAGGACCGATTTGACGAGGGCAAAGTCAGCGATCGCGGCACACTCAGCGGCCGCTGACCTCGCACACCCCTACGCGCCAGTGCCCCCGCGCCAGCACCAGCGGCCGCGCGCCACATCGAGTCAGCGGTCGTTGACTACTCAGCGGCCGCTGACCTATGTTACGTAAAAATTTCCTACGCCGCTCAACAAGTTTACGAGAGTTCACTCAGCGACCGCTGAGGTGGCCGAATTTCGCCTACTTTTACCCATCTCACATTATTTCTTCCACTTTTCCCCCATTCTTCATCCCCAATTTCCCCAAACCCTAACCCTTCTCAATCTTAATTCTCCAATTACTTCTTCCATACTTCATAATTTCATTCAATTCTTTGAATTCACCATCACTTTTCTATCCTCTACCACTCTATCCAATCAAATTTTCTATTCATCCACAAATTCAACCCAAACCCTCATTCCATCTCTACTTTTGCACACCAAGTGTTTGTTAAAATTCCAATGGGGAGAAAAAGGTCCAAGACTAGTGAAGTGGGGCAATCTAGCCACCAAGGTGACGGCGACGAGGAATTTCATCCCGTTCGTGACCACATCCCAACTTTCGGTGCCCCGTTTCCAATTTATACAAATCAAGAGGGTACACTCTATACTCATTTTATTTCTCTTGATCTCACACTTCCACGGACCTTAGATTGGGATCTTATGTCTAGGCCTCTAAATTAACTCGCTATTTGAAGAACATTGGTTTAGATAAATATGCTAGATTAAAAATTGATGGCTATAGGGAGCTAGGACTTGAATTTCTCACCACTTTTGATGTTGTGGCTGATTTTAAATCATTTAAATTCCGTTATCGAGGTATTTCTCACACTATTACCACTGCCATGATAAAATCCATCTTTGGATTTCCTACCTCGGGGCTCCATCGGGTGCCCCCAGAATTTAATCCGAATCTAGCTTGGTTTGAGCTTACAGGTTTTCATAATTGGGCATCGGGAGGGATGTCCAGTGGCTTTCTTCGGGACCCCGAGATCGGCATCCTCCACAAGTTCATTGCCTACTCCATCTCGGGCAATGAACAAGCCAACAAAGTGAACACAGTGGAGTGCTTCCTACTCCATTGTGCTATCAAGAAGACGAAGATTTGTACATCTTCCTTCATATTCGAGGCCATCCAGTCGATTCAACAGCGGAAGCGGGCCCATGTCTCCCTTCTACATCTTGCTACCCCACTAGCTTTGCACCTCAAACTCATAAGTTCAAATGGCCCTCCCAACCATGAGCCACTCCTCACAAAGTACATCGACATCAATAAATTGCGGGGTGCACCATTCGCCCTTTCTCGCACTGAGTTAGTGCCACAAGAGCGGAGGAATTACGTGCGACGCTATCTAAACGCTCAAGTCGTGTCCCGAGCATCTAATGCATCCAAAGAAGCGGGAGATGCACATATGGAGGATAATGAGGAAGCTCAATCCGAGCATGAGGAGGACGAGCATGCCGAGGACGAGGCCGACGCCGCTTGGCTTGGCTATCACCATGTGGACACCGCCGGAAGATCCGAATGGGGTACCCAACCTCAATGGGGTACCCAGTCATAATGGGGCGGACAGTCTCAGTGGGGTGCCCAATCTCAATGGGGCACTCAACCGCAATGGAACGCTCAATGGGAGCATTTCACTTCCGAGATCACCACGGAGGTACGCGAGATGCGATTTGACATCCGCGGCCTCCATACTCGCCTCAACACACATCAACAGCAGTGGGAGGCTCAGAACCAGGCGATGGAGGAGCAAACCCGACTACTCCGGGAGATGCAACAACAATGGTCCTCTTGGACTCTTGGCAGTGCACCCACTTATCCTCCTCCCGACCAACAGTGAGCCTTTGTCTCACTGTTGAGGTACCTTTACTGCTTTCCTTCCCTTATCATGTGAGTGTGTTTTCGGCTAACTTTTGTTTTTCCCTTTGTTTCTTAGTGTATGTTTGCAGGTTTTCTTTCCGTTTGTTGTCCCGAATGCCGCATATCAGGGACGTTTCTCTATCCCTACTTTTTAGATCTTTACTTTCCACAATGAGGGCATTGCTCTATTTTTATAGGAGGGGGAGGGGTGTCTTTTTTTTATGCGTGCATTCGTCGTTTTATTTTCATATCTTGTGAGCATGTAAAATTTTGATTATTTTTGAGCTACTTGGTCTTTATATATCGTGGTAAATCGAAGCATGATTTATGTTCGAGATGAGACATGATTTGAATTCCTTGATTGATTGGAGTTGATTTATGTTGTGAAACGTAGATGAACTAAGAAAGTGTAGAACATTATGACTGGATTATAGATCTTAGTAGAATGATTAAAATAGTGATGCATGATGATATAAATTAATTGATTCAATTTGCTAGTTGTTTATGACCACTTGTTGCGTATCCGTGGTTTATTAAATGAACTTTGTCAAGAGGTCTCTGATCCTATGGGAACCATGAGCATGGGAAACCACGTGAGGATACATTAGGAAACCCCTAATTGTTCATACCTCGCGACAATGACCATATAACTTGACATCGTTCTAAGTGATTTTCTTAAAAGTTCTTAAAATATAGGAATACAAAAAGGATTCTACCCCGCTCTCTTAAATCAAAAATACAAATGTATAAAAGAGATGTGTATGGGAAACCACACCAGGAAAATCCGACCATTTGGAGTACTCACCCGGTGAATATTGTCCTAAATATTCCTCATGTTGAAAGAAAGTAAAGAAAAGATAAAGATACGCTATTTAAGATGGATGAAAACTCTAGCCGATTATGTGATCTCAATAACGTCTGATGCATCATTATTTTGCATTGTTCGAATCGATTATAATCTAGTCTAGATGGTCTATTTACTTCTATGATCTCTATGTGACATGATGTGATGATATGATGATCAATTTTGGAATGATTTGAAGTCTTATCAAAAATAATAATTAGACTTTAAGTTATTAGATATGTATTTTGAAGTAATTTAGAATGTAGATGATTATTAAAGATAATGGCTATTTATATTGATTCAAGATAGTCGATTATAAAATAAAAGTTGTATAGTATAAAATGTATACTAATCCAAAAGTATAAAATAAAATACAACACAATCATATGTGATAAGGAAGTATGAGTTATAAGTGATATTACAAAAGAATAATGAAAGATATTATTGTACATTAAGATTTCACTAATACAAAGGACTGCTTGGAACAAAAGCTCGAGTAGGGGAATAAAACCCCTTGCTTACAATTTGGCTCTTCCCAACACATTAAGAGGGCAGCCTACTTAGCATATTTTCCCTATATGCTTAAACCTGATAAAACAAATTACAAGTTAGGTGAGGTTAGGAGTAAAAGAGAGATAACATGAGTAAAAGATAATGATGATAGGACAAAATTCTATATCTTCACAAAAAGAGACTTAACACCCTGCCGACTGAAAAATCTTTTACCCCCTTCCAAGGATCCTGCTGCCTTCCCTTTTATACCATGAAATAGAGCCAATAATACAAATCGTCTTAAATAGGATTCTATGCTACACTGCTACAGTCGAGAGGAAGATTTACAATATCGGAAATTAGATTTTAGAAAATTTAGAGTCAATATATGCATTTAATGTAAAACAACTTTTACACTCAAAACTAAAGTCTAGATAAGAGAATAAAATATGAAACAATCAGTAAATAATAAACAAACTGTAAAGCTGAATTTAGCACAAGACTATAGTAAGAGAAAAGAAAGAAAAAGGAGAATTGATGGCTTTCTTGATGGTGAAGATTGACAGAAAGGACAGAGGTGTCTTGCTGCACACTTTCCTACTCTTTAAATGCATGCACATTCAAATAAAGTATTGTCATATGCCCTAAAGTCAGCATTTTAGTAGTAGACTTACAGTTATAGACTGATGCTAGGAATTAAACATCTAGACATAGGTATGGGGGATGATATGCTAGACTCAAAACAAAAACACTTGAGCACACATAATAGTCTCAGCATGTATAAGACAAATGCTCCCTATTTATACACCAATCAACTATTTAGAAGAACACTTCTCATTCTAAAAAATCAGCTTCCTAAAACACTAGGAAATCTAAGAGAGGAACATAAGGAAGAAGCTCTGCTCAAGTGATATTCAACAAGAAAGTGTTAGTTCTTCAAGTATATAAATTTCATGTTTTAGTTTTATTCTTTTAGCATTTAGATCAAAAAATTCTTTTACATTTAAACTATGTTTCAAAAATAATAAAACTTAAATTAGAGTAATTATGGACTCTTTCCTCCATCAGCACTTTAAAATTCGATATTTGTTTAGAAACCATCAACAACATATTAAAATCAGTATGGAAGATTTAAAAACTTCTAAATGCTCTTAAGTTCAAAAGTTAGCAAACTTCTAACTTAGGAGACTGAAAAATTCATTCAGGTTCTGACTTCTTTTAAACAAACTAGAAAACATGGGAAGTTATTAAAATATAGATCTCCACATTATTGAACATAAGACTAGAACCTTGTAGTGTTTCCCAGTGTCCAGTTCATAAATAGATGAATTGACTTTTTGAAGCTTAACTTTGGCAGGACATTGAACTCAGATTTTGAGTTCGAGTTAAGTTAGAAACTGCAACTCGTAGCGGAAACATTAACACACATACATGCTTCATAATATTTCTTAATGAATCATATGGTAAACAAACTATAAATCTAAAATAAATAACACACTCATGCACTAAAAATCAGAATGAGCAAACTAGTCGCTACATACAAACTTTCTCACCACAGCCGCGTCCCATAGGGTATCAGAGAATGAACCACCGTAGAACTACCACCCATCAAATTAGCCTCAAAATCCCAACCAGAAACAGACACAAACCATTAGATAGACAAAATCAAAACATATACTCCCTCCGTCCCGCTAATAACGACCCATTTACTTTATATACGACTACCAAGGAAGCTTAATATTTGCCTATTACACAAAAAGTAAAAAGCATCCCATCTCATGAACAACGGTCTCATAATTACCCTATTTCTATCATCGTTTCTTAAATCCCTTCTCTAGTCACGGTTTCCCTGACTTTACTATCTTTAGTAGAGTGCGGTCGTGACATTTTGATACCTATTTGATAATTAAATCAAATTAGATATTGAAACTCAATTTTATTATTACATAATTACTAACTTTTCTAATAAGACATTTATAAAATTAGTGATGTGTATATAACAATACATTTATCGATTTTTATTTTATACTTTATTTTATAAATATTCAAATATAGTTTATAAAATTAGTCATGTGTAACAAGATTTATAAATTTTCAAATAATTTGGTTTGATTTTATAAATATTCAAACATAGTTTATTTTTATTAGTAATATTTATATATAATATATATTTTATATACTCGAATTTATAACACATATTATTGTATGGGCGTAAGACGAAAATCAATTGGTTCATGATTCTGAACATTTGAAACTGAAACCGAACTGCTTCATATACAGTTGCGATTCAAAATTTTAATAATTTTTGACGATTCGGTTCCAGAACCCCCAATTACGATTCTTTTGAACACCTCTAATAATAATGAGTATTAGAATCAATTTTACATTACTTTAGAACGAATATGAGTATATAAATTAAATTCAAATATATTCAAAAAAATATATTAAGTTGTTAGTACGAGTCTACTAATAGATAATTTTACGAGAATTTAATATTTATGATATATATATATATATATATATATATCAAGTTATAAATTTATTTTTTCATTAATTTTAAAACGATTGCAATTAAGTTTATCATAAATAAGCCAACATAAGTTACGGTTTTTACTATACATATTTAGTATACGAATAAGTGGTTCATATATTTATAAGAACAAATAATAATAAACGAAATGATGTCAAATATATTTATAAATTCTATAAAATATTAATCCCGTCGAATTTCGATGGGCAACAATCTAGCAGTTAAATATATGATCCTAAAGAGAAGCTCTTTTACACACATATGGTTGAATCACTTATAATTCATTTTCCTAATTTTAAATATAATAATAATATTCTACAAAACACTACAAAATTTTTTATATGTTACGAATTATTTCAAATTTTATTTTCAAATCTAATATATTATGCGAATTCCATTTAAACATTAAAATAGATTAAAATAAATTGTGAGCTATACATTAATAACCACAATTCAAATAAAAGATGGAGTACAAAACATTCTTAACCTCAAGAAAACAAAAATTAACATTCTTACCCCTAAAAAACAAAAAATGATTATCATGAAATAATAAAAAAATCTAAATATCTTTTCCTCTTTCGTCATCATGTGACAGGTTTTAGAGATCTAGAATCATATAAGACACGGGATTAACGACCATGTTTGATCCTTACCCCTTATAAACTATGTTCCATATATACCTCATCATAAATTCGTTGGCTTGCATTGTACGTGATAAAACATGCAAGTATTTCATAAGGCTTCACACTTGCTTCATATACGTGATTTATACCCTAAAACTCGAGTTGTAGTTAACCCGATATGATGCAACGGGGTATGATAGCATAAAATCTGTGGCGCATCGAAATCGATGCATTTTTGCTTGAATTTGCTGGTTCAGTTAGTGCCAAACGGCTCCCCGCATACCCAGTTTGCTGAGGGGTCAGATTTTCACGGGTGAAAGATCCGGATCACTTGTAGGTTAGTAGGTGGTGCGAGGGAGGATGATATATATATATAGCACAAAGATGAAGAAAGAATTGGGGCAGCCCAACCCGGTCTGACATTGAAACGTTTTCGGCATGAGTCAGTTGCTTTCTTTCAACCATCATCAATAATCCAACGCATATAAGTAATTCGACACTTCTGACACAATCAACCACACCTCAGGTCGATCGGTTGCGCTTGAGAATCCTACCGAACAGTCGGTCTACTGTTAAGAACGTTAACGAACGAAGTTCTCGCGGTTAGCTGAGCCGTCGAGAAGTGTAGAATATGGACTAATTAAGCTCAAGATTGAGCTTCATTCATGGAGGAAAACTAACTATCGAACCAATAGAGATAGAGAGAGAAAGCAAAAGTTTTGTTATTATTCAAGATAGTCAGAATCACAGTTGGTTGCACACTAATATACCATGTGTACAAAATATTCCACGTAAGCTACACTATTAACAATCTTGCAAAAGAAAAAGGAAGAAATGTGAAAGCGTTTTTATTAGTAACTAAAGCAAAGGCTGGAACACATTACATACGTTTATTTCTAAAGTTAATCTAACTGTGCATCTTCGTCTTCTTCATTGCATGCTATAACACATGCAACAGCCTGCAACTCATCATTCTTGACGCATCATCCGCCTTTACCCCCCTCAAGATGGGCATGACAAAGATCCATTAGGCCCAGCTTGAACTTGAGCTGATGAAATCGAACACCAGATAATGACTTTGTAAAGAAGTCAGCAAGTTGGATTTTAGTAGATATATGTAACGGTTGAATAAAACCTTTCTTGTAGTGTTCACGAACCAAATGGCAATCCATATCGATATGCTTCGTTCTTTCGTAGAAGATCTGATTCTTGGTTATATAAATCGCAATCTGATTGTCACAATAGATATGCATAGGAAGATCAATAGAAATCTGAAAATCATGGAGAAGATAACTTATCAAAGAAGTTCCCTAGAAGTGGTGCTCAAAGACCTATATTCCGCCTCAGTAGAAGATATAGAAACGGTTGTCTGCTTTTTGCATCTTCAGGAAATTAAAGACTTGCCAAAATACACACAATACCCCGTAAGATATTTCCGTGTATCTACCCACGTACCCCAATCAGCATCGCATAAACCCTGAATGTTACAATCCTCATTCCGTGGATAAAACAGCCCCAACGAGGGACAACCCTTGAGATAATGTAGAACATGAGTAGATGCCTTCCAATGTGAATTCCTAGGGCATGCCACAAATTGACTCAATTGTTGCACAACATATGATATATCCGGTCTAGTGAGATTAAGATACAATAACCTGCTCACTAACCTTCTGTAGATATTAGGCTGCTCAAGGATCTGTCCTTCATCTTTGGATAGTTATAAACCGGGTGGCAAAGGAGTGGAAGCTGAGGTGCTTCCTAGAAAACCAGAATAGTCTAAAAGATCAAGAACATATTTCCTTTGATTAAAGTAAGTACCACTAGGTCCTCTAGCAATTTCGACTCTAAGAAAATACTTAACCAAGCTTAAATCCTTAATGGTGAATGACTTGTGTAGATAGGATTTAAGAGCATTGATCTCATCCACACTAGGTCCTGTGATTAACACATCTATGTACACAAGTAGACTCAAAAATGTGTTACCTGACCCCTTCAAGAAAAGGCAGTGATCAGTGGATGATTGGGAGAAACCATATGTAAACAATGCTTTGAAAAATTCCATGTTCCACTCCCTTGATACCTGCTTGAGCCCGTATAAAATTTTCAGAAGTTTACACACTTCTCCAGGTTTAGCTCTAGTGTATCTTTGGGGTGGTATGTCCTCATGTAGAAATTCATGTAAAAAAACATTGTTGACATATGCCTGATGTATCTCCCAACTCTTTGAAGTAGCAACTGCAATCAAGAAACGGACTGTCACTAACTTAGCAACCGAAGAAAATACTTCATTGTAATCAATGTCGAATTCTTGATTGTAACCTTTTGCAACTAATCTAGCCTTAAACATTTCCACTGTATCATCAGACTTCAACTTAACCTTATACACCCACTTCGACCATATGGTCTTCTTACCTGGAGGGAGAGTAGTTAAAGTCCATGTGTTGTTGGTTTCCAAGGCTGTCAGTTCATCCTCCATTGCCTTATTCCACTCTAAGTATTTGCTTGCAACCTTATAAGAGGTTGGTTCCTGTAAGTTAGTGATATTCACTAGGAAAGAGGTGTATGCTGTGGATATATGTGGAGCAATCAAATATGAAAATGTTGGTGGAATACATACTGTAGGAGGAATGTTTGGAGATACCACAACAGTTCCTATATAGTCATTCATCCACAAAGGTTGCTTAATCGGCCTAGTACCTCTTCTCAACTGCCCATTTGTAGAAGGCCTAACTGATAATAGAGCATCACCCTTCTCCAAAGCCACATCATCTGCTGCATCACTATTCATCTCATGAACAAAATCATCATTATCAGAAATAGACTGATCACCTACATCATCCTACTGTAAACTTTCATCATCAGTATCATCAAGTTGTGGATTCAATGTTGGAAGCTGAGCAGACATAGAAACATCAACACCAGTATCTTGAAAAGGATTAACAGAAGAGAACTTAACATCTCTAGATATAACCACTTTGTTATCATCTAATTGACATAAAATATAACCCTTGTGATTGTGGGAATGGCCAAGAAACACACACTTGTGACTTCTATTATCAAACTTAGACCTTCCAGGACTAAGATTCACACAGTAGGCTAGACAACCAAACTTTGGTGTGTGAGTTAGATTAGGATCTTTCCCAAATAATGTGAAGAACGGATTGCGCCAACCTAGAACCTTGCTAGGGATTATATTAGATATCCATGTAGGTTACCTATCATAGTATCGCTCCATCATTGACAGAGGGCGCCCATCATTGACGTATTGACCCCACACACCAAAACTTTCTTTCTCATTCTGCTTTGTCTTCACTGACAGACTGACTCAGGACACTTCCGAGTAGGTTACCTATCATAGTATCGCTCCAAGCCAAGCACGCTTAACCTTGGAGTTTCCATTAATTCCTTTAATGCACCATATTTTTATTAGTACTAATCAATTCCTTTAATCTCTCGTCAACTACAGTAGTGCAGACCTTTTCGACTGAGGCAGACCGCGCTCCTATAATCTCTCTCAAGTAAAATACACAGGAAATTTTTTCAATCTTTTAGATATTTTATTATATCCGACGTAAGGTTTGATGGCACCAATTACCACTATAAAAATCTTATATTGAGGCCTTGTATTCTATCATCAATCATCATCAATCATAATTTTCTATCCTTTAGTATTTTTTTAGCCGCCAAATACTTTTGTATTTTTATTCTTCTAGTTTTATTGTTCATTGTTGTTTTCTTGGAGATTCAAGTTCGGTTTCAATTTGAGTTTTAGTTTTTCATCAATTAATCTACAAGGTTTGTATATTTTATTTCATCTTATGCTTTATATTATCTATATGGTTGTTATTTTGAATTATATCATGAGTGGCAAAAATTCTAGTTAATTATAGGGATTGTATACCTAGCTAGATTTATGTGATTTATCCTTTAATATTGTTTTGTCTTCCAATTCATATTTATGTTTTGTGATTTTAATTTTCATGTTTTAATATTTCATCATTATTATTGCATGTTAGTCATTTCTTTGTGTTCTTAGCGGAAACATTGCATAATCGATATCTTGAAACATAATACGGACATCGCCTTGAGACTTCCTAGCAGAGATAGGTGAACCATAGAAGGTTATTTCCATCAAGCTTTTGATAACTAGTTTATTTTTCGTTGAGACCTAACGAGGATAGGATTTTAAATAAACCTAATATCATAATTTATCTTAGCCGAATTTTATGGTTGTATTAGAGATCTTTCATATGAATTTGGATTAAAATTGGTTAGAGAATTAATTACATAAATTTGGTTAGGGTAGCATACATCCCTAAAATCACATTTATCTTATATTGATTTGTATCTTTTAATTTTGATTAATTTTGTTAATTTGCATCTATTAATTGTTTTGAATTTTATTTTCATTTATATACCTTTGATTTATTTTATAAAAGAAAAAAAATAAAAATCTCATCATCATTTATATACCTTTGATCTATTAATTACTCATTGTGTTTTTGGTTCGCAATCCATGTAAACACGATACTCAACTTGCTCTTTATTTAAAACTATTTTTGTGTTAGAAAATAGTAGTGATCATAGCAGGATTCAAAAATATTGATAAATTTAACGAAATATAATATTTAAAAAATGATTTAAAAATCAAACATGATCATTTCTATAAGATGTCGTAATCGTACTTATGTAGGGAATGATTCAGTTTCAGTTCTAGATGTTTAAAATTGTGAATCGGCGATTTCGAATCGTACGATTTCTCAATATTTTGTTTATGGATTTTTCTACCTTCATTATATTTTATTTATTAATCTATTCATCCCACTAAACGTGACTTGTTTTTTTTCCTTTTTACTTTATCTCATTAGTGTTGGCTTCTTTTTAAAAATAACAAAAAATTAAACTTTTAAAATTTGTGTATCAAATCACATTGTCATTTATCATGCTACTTTTTAGTCTACCTACAAAAATAAATCAACTGCATTAAGCGTAAATGGAGAGAGGGGATATGTTATATATGATCATAACCTTAACTAGAAATACCTTAAATTGCCATAAATATCATTGCAGATACGTTTTAATCTTCAAGAAATATTCTATATGTAATAATTTTATATAAATGTTCTTAACTTCACATTAAAATAAAAAGTAAAGAATCTCTATAATCAATTAATATTATTTGAATAGATGAAATTTTGAAATTTAACGGAGACGACTTCCTAGTTCCTAGTAGCCATCAAATCAAATTATGCAAATCTCCAAAAGTTGCACAAAAGATACGTTGGGTTTCCACAAAAAAAAGGTAACAATAAATCAAAATTCCAATTTTAATTAAAAAAAAAATATAGTACAAGGACTGAAATATAAAATATGTAGCTTACGATCTTTAGGGGTGTTTAGCTTAAGTTTATAACTCTTTAAAATAGTTTATAAGTTGTTTAGAAGTTTATAAATTCATTAAAAGTGTTTTGGTAAATTAAGTTATTTGAGAGCTTATAAGTTGTAAAAATAAGTTCTTGGAATTGATAAGCTGTTCAAACAATAATTAGCTTCATTCCAACTTATTTCTCTATGAACTTATAAGGTGCAACTTATTTCTCCAAACACCTTGACAATTTTTAAATTATTAAGCTATGATATCTTTTAGACTTTTGCAAGAACTTACTCCCTCCGTCCCAACTAGCTTGGGGCACTTCTTTTCGGTACAGGAATTAAGGAGCTAAGGAATGCATGTTGAGTGTATGTTTAAAGTATAAAGTGATGATAGAAATATATATTATTTAAATTTGTGTGTGTAATAAAGGTTTTTTAAAAAGGAAATGACTCAAGTTAGTTGGGACGGCCCAAAAAGGAATACGAATTAAGCTAGTTGGGATGGAGGGAGTATAAGTTTAGTAAAACATGGTAAACATAAATGACCCAACAAAAATTGATAAATCGATATACATAAAACTTGTCAGTATATATTGCTATCCATTGCTACTCATCATGAAAAATAACATCAATGGGAGATGATTATGTATATCAATTCTAGACAACATTATTATGCCACACTACACTCTATTATGATACAAATATCACTTTATATCAATATTGCACACGCGCATGTTACTTTTTTTTAACCTTTAAATATCCCTTTTAAAAGCACAATCATTTACAAAGGTAAATGAAATATAAAAAAGAAAATATACAGCTTTACTCTCTCTACCCCTATCCATATAGCTCCAACGCAAGTATATGATGATCTATGGATTCATAGCCTTGCGTATAAACAGTAGTCCTTCAATAAAACAATGAAATTGAGATTCATTTTGGAATAATATATATGTGCAACTAATTTAACTCCTCATGATTCTGAGGTATATATGCTTTCTTTCTTTTTAGACTACTCCAATTGTGATTTTTTCTTCACTCAAGTTTTAATTAAATTATTATTTTCTTATTACATGACATAATAAAAAAAGCAAAAAGTTACGGCTTGAGGGTGGTTAGCCAATCTAGATCATAACATTCTATTTTGTCTATTTTATCTTATTTGCATGACTTTCCACCAAAGTCACTAATGTGGATAGTCTAGCGTCCAACTAACTGTCTACTTGTATCGGCAGCTTTCCCAAACCCATTTTTTCTTGCGAAACAAAATATTATGTGTGTGTGAGAGAATATTGTAGTTTAATTAGTATCGAAAGATCTCAGATTGCAACCCTATCATATATATATATATATATATATTCACTAGCTGGTAATATTTTCTTTATGCGACTTTATCGACTATTTTACGCTCTGTAATAATATAATGTATTCCCTACAACTTACACTACAAAAAACACATTTTCTAGCAACGGAATAGTGACAAAAAATTTTTCCGTTTCTAAATTTTAACGGATTAATAACGGAATTGTTACGGAATTTGTTGTTCAATTTTAGTAACAGAATTAGTGACGGAATTATCAATTATTAAAATTTGGTAACGAAATTTTCTGTTACAATTCCGTTACTAAAATTGAAAATTTCATTTTAGAAACAGAAATTCCGTTACAATTCCGTTGTTATATAGTAACGGAATATATTCCGTTGTTAAATTTTTTTAGCAACCATCAATATTACTACGGATAAATTCGTTACAATTCCGTTACTAACATCTTTAGTAACGGAATTTCTTATTTTAGTGACGGAAAAATTCCGTTGCTAAATAAACTTTTTTTTGTAGTGTTAATTTATATAAGTGTATTAAAATAATAAAATATATATACGATACGATGTTAAAAGGGTTGTTATTAATCCACACAAGCTTGGGATTGGAGCATCAATCATTTATTTATTACCAATTTTATCATCCAAATCAAATATATATGTCTTGGATCATACAGGAAAAGATCTATAGATGAGAAATGAGAAAAAGATCTTAATCATTCATTTTAATAGATCAATGATTGTGATCTTCTCTACAAATTAACTTTCATTTTATAAAAAACTTTCATATTCCTACAGTATTGTAAAATATTTAAATTAAATCTAATTAATTTTAACTATTGATTGTAGATGAATGAAGGTCTAGATTCATTCTCATTTTTCAAGCATGATTTCTTTATCATGTGAACCTAACCTTATATATACATATATATATATATATATATATATATATAAAGAGAGAGATTGTTTTATCGATTATCTCTTCTCAAGCAAACAAAATGCTCGCTATGATTTTTATTATTTGATTCATTTATTTTCATATAAGTATTGCTTTGACCAAATCCACCTTGATATGATAATTTGTGCATAGCCCATAGCATGGAGAAAGAAAAGCGAAGACAATCTAAATTCAGTTAATGCCTTTTCATATTAATTAAGCTCATGAAAAGTCCCGTGCGTATATATAATTGAGAATTAATTTGATTTATCATCATCATTTTTTGTGCACTTTATGATTTTCACAAACATAATTTATCAAAAAACCTCATCCTTATATTAGTTAGTGTTGCTATCTTGAATATGATACAGTATATATATATATCCTATATATGGGCCATAATATATTATTTAATGTACTTATATAACTATAACATATAGTATTATCATAATTAATAACTTTAAACAAACTATCCTGATCACATTAACTAAAATTGTATTCAAAAGAAAAACATCAATCAAATTTTAATTGACTTAACTTTTGAAATTTTAAAGGATAATTAATTAATTGAACTGTTATATAGAATTTTAATAGTACTCCATCAAAATAATAGTTTACCCATACTTACCATTATATATACTTGTACCAAATTTTTAAATTTTTTAATCTTAATTAAAAGTGAGTACATTGCAATCAATCAGTTTACAATTAACTATATATTTCACTCCAATAATTGGTGGACAGGTCTAGGTAATTAGAATCTCCCCGTTTAAAAAGAGATAAGCAAAATAAACCCTAGCTAGCCCACTATATATCAATCTTAATTGTGAAGCAAAACTCCAAACCATATGGGGCATGCATGTTGGCGGTTTGTATATAAAAAGATGCATCAAAAGCTAAGCCTTTTCACTTCCCAAATCCCTCACTCACTCTTATAATCCCAAATAACCTGCAGCATATATATATGGTGCAATTTCATTAATATTCTTAAAAAAACAATAAGAAATAAGAAATCAAGAATCTTGGATCCTGGCGGCGCCAGCGCATAACAGGTGCACCTCTCTAGTGTGCTCATGTTATGTGGCATCAAGAAGTTCAGATTGCAAGGAAGAGGAGAGCAGTGGTGATCGAACCAACTTCCATACTGGTCGAAAACGGGCGGCGGCGTGTCATGTTAGAGATCGGAGAGGATTCTTGGAGTCTAATTCAAAGGGGATTAATAGTGAGGTTCCAAAGATTGAGATCTTAAACTCAGATGATCAGGTTGAATTTGAAGGGCCTTCTGCTCCACTCAAGAGTAATCTTAAGAAATCTTCATCAATGGTACTGGACAATATGAGGAAAGTTAGCTGGTCTGATGCTCATGGCCAAGACATTGCTCATGTTCAAGAATTTGAACCTAGGTATGTAACTAACTAACTACATATAAAATCATCATCCTCATCATCATTCCTATTATTATTACTAGTGTTAATTAATATCCAAAAATATCTTTCCAAATTCTTTTAGTTTTCATTAATGTTCATACATATACATTTTGTCTACCCATCTTCAAGTGATTAATATTGGCGTTTTAGGAATTATACAGATATTTTCACTACATATAGGAATAGGTCAATTGCTGAATAATATTATTGATTAAGTTAGAATGCACCATTTATTAATTAATAATTATGAGTATCATATTAATTATTTATTAGTTCACGTTATCACAATATATAATTAATGATTTTTATAAACTAAACAGTAAATATAATAAGTATGCGTGTGTGTCATAATTAGAAATTAACCAAACACGTAACAGCGATAGTTAAAAATCACTCATGAATTAGTACTTATTATCATCTATCACACATTTGGCACTAATGTCAACATTAATGATTGACAACTCAAAAAGAAAAGGATGTATCATCGACACACAACAAAACATTATAATATATATTAATAATGATTAATTAATGTGATAAGTGTATCAGAGTATCAGCGATTGATGTTTTCTGCTGTAAATGTAATAGTAGTTGATAACTTGATATGTAACATGCAATATGCATGATTTCAAAATTAATTAAGGAAGCGAATTTAAGTTTTGATCTTGAAAATTAATTTCTTGGCTAAATTTTAAATAATTAAAATATTAATTGTAATGGTGAAAGTGATGGGTACATCTTAATTACTATGCATATAACTTACAGCGAAGAAGGAGAGCTAGCAGGAGTAGGGAATTCGTGTATATGTGCTATTCAGTAAAGAAGGTATCAAATTATATTCTATTTATATTATTGTACGTCATTTAAAATTTCAAATTCTAACATTGAAAAATATATATATTTTTGTTTGTTTATGAAAGAAGGTTAGTTTACACTTTACACCATTGCAAGAATTTGAGGACTGAATATGCATCGAACGAGTCTAAATGAGTTTAGAGATGGATAGCTTTCATTTCTTTAATATTTTCTTCCTACACACCACTTTTCTTTTACCCAAGAGTTCTATGAATTTGCGACTTCTCAACGTTTTAAAAACAGTTCTCCAATTTTGGCAATAATAGTTTATTAAAGCAGCCTATAGTACTTTTAAGATCTTTTATAAAGAAAGTCGGTACAAATACTCCTTTAAGATAAAATAAAATACTAGCATAATTTGTAAATTATGCCAACCCAAAGAACCTATGGACTATTCTTTCTCAACATTAAGATCATTTATAATTGGTATAGTATAAACAAATTCAGTTATGTGATTTGATTCTAGATTTTTCTTTTAAATAAAAATATAGTGAACTCATTCATTGTGCAATGATAGTAGCCATTCAACGCACAATAAGCACTACAACAATGATAGCCGTACAAAATGAGTTAAGAGAGAGAAAGATTTATACAAACTACTATCTCACATTTGATAAATCTAGATACTTGCAAACTAAAATATACCAATCTCAAGACAATTTCCACAGCTGCAACCAGAGAGAAAAATGAAGCAAACTGGCATTCAATCTCAACATATAAAGATACTTGCTGCCACTTTCATAAATGAAAACAGAGGAATTACAGTACTGATTGCTCACATTGCATGGAAACAATTAAGAAATGGTGGTGATAAAATCAACAAATGTACAATATCCTTCTGTTAGTAAAGATGCTGATGTTCATGGAGAAGAAAGCCATGCCAATGAAAGCAACGGTCATTATGGTTACAAGAACCACGGATTCAAACTTCTATAAACCCCCCACAATGAATATACCGGAGTCGAACTATTAAATAACCCACAATAATATCCTTACTTCATATTATCTCAATGCACTCTGTTGTTTGCCTAAGTAGGAAATCAGAAGATCAACCAAACCGCATTATTAGTCTGGTAAGTGGTAACTGTACTGCACATTTAGCAAGATCTATCCCAGAGCAACACAGTGAAAACTACTTTTGACTTTTTGATTTCTTAGATTTGCTCTTTTCCTGCAGCTTTTTCTTCTTTGCTTCAGCAGTAATCCATGAATATTCAGAAGGAATTGCAAATGGGTCTTGAATATTATCAATCCTGCAGCTAGAGCCGCCTGTAGAAGAACCGGGTCGTTGATAAGGAGATTTTATCCACTGGAACCAAGATGAACTTGAAGGTTGAAGCATAGGGCTCTCTTTGACAACGCCAGTTGGACTCGAAAGGGGAGTTGAAAACTCATCTAACGGCTGCAACTCCTCGAATTTTGTAAATGTAACAATCACTCTTATAGTGGGAACCACTGGAATGGCAAGCTGAAATAAGAAGAAATCATTAAAACAAGTAAAAGAGCATGAATTACGAAATTCTCATCAAGCTGGTTGGTAGAGCCGAATGGAGGAAATTAGATTTCTCAAATTAATTCTAATTTTTTAGTAGAACATACATTGTGTTTCTGTCGTCATATGTTACCATACTTTTAATTACTATTTAGGCTGAATCCGAAACACCAAATCAGAAAACAAAGAAGCCAAGCTTTTAGTTATCTGGTATATTTACATAAGTACAACCCTAATTATAACTAGGTTTATCAAATAATAATGGCTCGAAGATACATTTAGAGAGTTCTATTCAACAATATCATCATATATAGCAAAAACACTGCAGCCAGATTCCCAGAGGCAATATAATGATGTGTGAGAACCACCAAAAGAATGACATGGGTCCCACGTTCTCAGAATATTTTACATGGAAAGCCCATAAACTTATAAGAGTGAAAAGTTTCTTAATCTGCATATGTTATACACATTCAGCTGTTTGTTATGACAATCAGATTTTGTCCAATTGAGCCAATATAGTCACAGGGGAAACAATTTCAAGCATGTTGGTGTCATCACATTCATATCGGATAGCATGTACCCACATATTAATAACCACTTGACTAAGGCTTCATAGTAAAATGATATTGATGCCTTGATGGTAAAATGAACATAAAACCAACAGAAGGCCAATTATGCTAAAAGAACTATTCTAAACTCATCATCCACATGGTTCATTATAATCCGAGGCAGAATATGATCAGATATCACAATCATAAGCAGAAACTGGAGGTACAATATAAGTATAGATGCAAATGAAATAAAGCATATCTATCAGTTTAGGAAAGAGCTTGCAGAAGGACAGTACCTTTACAGGAAAGGTCCCCTTTGGTAGTTTTGTAGTGAACAACTCTCTTAACCGTCGTATAGCTTTGACTTTGTTAGCCAAAATGTCAAGCAGGGGCAGTAGTTCTTCAGTTTGCAATGGAAAATCTGGAGAAAGCCAAAGAATGGGCCTTAAACCTTTTTTATACTCATTCTCCCGATATACATCCTTTCTTCTATTTCCACTATCAATACTTGTTGATGAAGAAGCTTTAATGTCTTTCCCTCTCCGATGCTCATCCCGTTTCACAACCACTTCGACAGAGTGCCTACCTGACTTGTTATGACTTCTCGGAGAGTCCTCTAGAAAATCGCTAACTTTTTCTTCCACATACAAAGAGCTTCTTGCCGGAGCAAGTTTTTTCTCATTGTCTAGCTTATTTTCCCGTCTCCTCCATCCATTGAACCATCCTTTTTTTTCTGGCTTCGTTTCTCCATTCCTATAACCATCTAAATCTTCAATGGAAATGTCCTTGTGGTCATAACAACTATGACGGTGTGGAATGATGCCATCACTATTTTCATTGATCAAATCTGATGAGTCCATCTTAAGAGCAACCTCAAGTTGCCTTCTTTCTTCCTCTGTTAAGATATCATCAAGCTCATTCTCAGTTTCATTCTCATTAGAAGAATTAAATAATTCGTCATCTGTCATGGCCCCTGGTACCTTCCTAGATTTAATACTAACAACCACATTGTGCATATCATACACTTTAGCTTTCCAGGCACCTACCATTTCTGTTTTCTCCTGTCTCCTCCATGTTGTTTGAGGCAAGAGAACTGCTTGAGTCACGTCTATTCCAGGCCTGAATATATTGGTTTGAGACATTGCAGTAACTTCTTGCTGCACTTCTGCCTCGGTTGCTGGAGCACCAGCACCATCCAAAGCATTCATTACCTCCTTATCTTTGTGAGAAATCATGCACAGTGAACCTGGAGGAACTTGACCATCATCCGAGCCATCACCAAGAAAAAGAATACTCTGATCAGAACGTTGTATTCTGAAACCATCAAAGCCAGCCAAAGTCATATCAGCCCTCAAATTTGCACCCCTCTTCCAAATCTTGTAAGTATCAGAAGGGGCAATTCTTGATATGAAAGGGATAACTGAGCTCTCGAAATGAAATGTGATTTCCATATAAAAATCTCTCATCCTTCTCATTGTCCCAATTAACCGAGGCAGCCTTCTGCACCATTTTGCCCAGGCCAGTGGCTGGTAATGCCTAACTATGATTTTTGCAATCCCTTCTTCTCTATTACAGATTGCTTCCTGTAATGCACTCCAACCCTGCTCATTCTGCAAACTCCAATCTGCCCCGGCAAGCATAAGCATCTCCGTTGCAGTCTCATCACGATATTTAACAGCCAGATGAAGAGGACTTTCTCGGCTAGGGACATCACGTCGATCTATTACAGCAGCTATGGCCTCAGCCTTAGCTTCTTCTGCAAGTGACACTGATTCCGTATGGATCTCAGATGGGTCAGAAAATCGGGGAAGGTCTGCAATAATTTTCCTGAGACCAGTATAGTCCTTCAAAAGTATTGCCTTATGGACAGGACTATGGTCATACTTGGATATATCAACAGCCGACATGCTGCAGGGTGTATTGGAGCAAATTAAGGTATGCTACTGGTGTAGCCAATTCAATCATCCAAAGTACCAATGTCGAATAAAGGCAAATGCACCTCTGTCAACTGTCAAGAATGGATGATACCAAATAACTCTTGAACCACTGATTATAAAAAAGAAAACAGCACATGTTTTATAGCGAAAGTTTATAGAATGCTGCAAGAATTTTCAAGAGCAAAAGTCTCAAATATAACTGATGAATAAAGGAGCAACTGAAAATAGGAAAACCATAATTTAGTAAAGGAAGATGAAGAAGGAATGCAAATGTATTATAACAAATTCAGGACATCCTTGAAAGAAAACAAGGAACAAACAGTGAAACCTTAAGAGGACAATTCAGAATCTAAATAAGGTTGGGGTTCACTCACACAATCATCATGAAAGGAATTATTTCTGCTAAGGTGAAAGAAAGGTACCAAAACCAAATCCTCTGAACCAAGCAATGTGTTTTAGACTGATACGGAATTTTCATCCAGACTCTACTCTAGTATTCCCACACGTTAAATTACTCTCCTAATTCAGCACTCATTTGTTTCATGGGAATTTTCCAAGGAAAAATAATAGTGAATGTAAAGTAATGTGGTCGCAGCATCTTGTCTTGAGCCAAGAAATTAGCCTCACTTAATATTCACCTTCAAACCATATAAATATAAGAATCGACCCCTTCTAAAAGGTAAATTATATTTTTCTCTTATTTGAAAACATTTAGTAGGAAATAATAAAAAAAACAATGATATTTTAATTTAACAAGCACAATATTGAGTTCAAGAGGAATGAATCATCGACTTGCCTTTTTCCATACAGGTCGTACAAACAGTATAGAATCTATTTTATTATTAATTCTTCTAAAGTAGACCAAATCCGCCCATATCAAATTGGCACCACAGAACATAAATTGAACAAGTGTCCAAGCATAATTCAAGTTCAACACTTCAACGCTGCATTACAATATTGGATTCCCAGGAAGCCCCAATTTTAACATACTACAAAAATTGAAATATTCACAGTCAATCTAAAACTTAATCAATAAATTTCGGTACAATTCAGACGCCGCAGAATATCATATAACCATAATCGTAGCAGGAATTGATAGTTGACCGGTAAATGTTATGAAAACAAGGACGGATCAGGATAATTTTCAGTAGCAGAATGAAAAATCCAAATAAGGTAAAGAGAAATCGTGGTCACCTCAATTGAAGTGGATGTGGAAAGCTGAGAAATCCGAGTTTCGAGCAGAAGTGTTGTAGTTGGATAGAAGCAGGAAAAATTGATCAGATCGGGGCAGTGAGTGAGAAATGAGGGTTTTCAGAAAGGAAATTGGGGGAAGAAAAGAAAAGGATTGTTAAATGGGAAGGGAATTAGGGAAGGAGGCAAGCAATTTACCATGTAAGAGAAAAACTGTTGCTAGAATATGAGATAGCAGAGCTGACCATTCCAGATTTCCAAATGTTTAATTTATTCAGCCAAACAGAAAGCAAAGAATTATAGGACAACTGACTGCGTGTATCAATATTGAATACCTTTAACAGCATCAGCCCCAACACCAACAGGGAATATGCTAATGCCATAACCTATTAACCACATCCATTTTAGTTCCAGACTGCAAATTTCACGCATAAGTTCCTCCTCCTTTTATTTTGGATAAATTTTACCAATATTGAATTTATCTTTTTTATGCAACTTCTAAAGTTATTATCAAACTTTACTTATCATACATCTCTATCAAAATTAAAAAATATTATTAAAATCGTTGACGTTTCTCTACTGTTTATTTCATTGAGTTATTGTTAAACAGGTAATAAATCAATTAAGTTTTTCAATAACTAACACATTATCATTTCTGTTTAATTGTATTCCATTTTAATTTGAAGTTGTAGATTGATATCACTTGGTGGATCGACAATGTTCATCAGAATTATCGTGCTGACTCCTCCAAACATTAACATTTTCTTTCGTAACTGACTCCTCCAAACATTAACATTTTCTTTCGTAACGTGCTTTGTTTACAAAATATCATGTTGGTATAAATAGTAATAATGAATTCATTTAATTTTTTGTCAATAATAATAGTGCATGCTATTTTCAACGGTTGTGTCACGCTCCATAAACTAGTTTATGGAGTAACGATGGATTCTGTATCCCAACATTAACAAATAAAATGGTGTGTTTGGTACATGTCCAAGCAAGCTTCTTCAACATCAACATTGTAGAAATTAGGCACACAACCATGGTAGGAAACAAAGCAATAAATTAAAGCTTAAAATTTTTCTCAATCCCATAAATTCATCATCTCTTTCATTCTTCTAAAAAAACCTCACAGGCTCACACCATCGGGAAGCTCTACTTTTGTTCTTGTTCATATTATTAAAATTCTGATTTATTTCATTTTATCTTTTCTCCTAAAAACAAAAAAACCAAAAAAAAAAAAAAAAACTTATAATCAATTAACTCTCTTTATTTTGTATATAAATTTTTGTTTTCTTCATGCTTATAAAACTAATTTTATATTATACTAGTATTTCATAGGATTGAATAAAAATTTAATTGACATTTTTATAACTTCTATGCTTAGTGTGTTGTGGCTCATTGATTTTTATTTATTTTAGATTAGTTTTGAATCAAGTAAATCAATTACGGTTACGTTCAGGTTGTTAAAATTGTACTATCGTATATTTGGAATTCATGCGGTTTGGTAAGAGATCTCATATTAATATTTGTAACAAATTGCGATTCTCATCAAGAAAGATATTTATTAATTTTATTATCAAATAATAACGCATTACCTTAACTCTTGCGTATATGCAATTATGACCTCACAATTGCATTTGTTGCAAATTAAACACCCTTTAATATGGAAATAATGTACTACATTATATTTTGAATCTTTGATATGGAAAGACCCTACCTTTGCATTTGTTGCAAATAAATGCCATAAGTTTTAGCCGATAATAGGGGTGTTTAGCAAATGCAAAAGATGGCTCATTGTAATGCAAAAGTTATGTCAAAACCCATTAAGAAAATCCATAATTATAATTAGCCTACCTATGGGAGATTAATGTTCGAATAAATTGTGAGTTTGAGTCCTCTATGGTATAATCTTTAAAATTTAGAGTATTAGTAGTAAAAATAAAATTCATAGTTATATCCAATTTATACCCTAACATAAAAATGGCTCAAAGGTAAGTATTTAGTTAGTACCTTTCATTTTCAGTCTTGAGCATACTTGGTCGTTAATTATTTAATGTAACCAAAAATTAGCAAACATAGAGCTAATAGCTAAAGGTTCTTTAGTCCAGTTCTTCCCGTGTACTCTCCTTACCAACTAAAAAATAATTTAGTTTTTGGTTTGATCAAAAAACACTTTTGTTGAACTTAAAATGTGTACATTCTAGGTTCTCGCAAATATACGAGGTTAATTGCACGTGGCAAGTTAATCCCGGTCGAATTTCAACGGAAAGCTTAGCAGGACAATTTTAATCCTAAGTCAAAGGTGTTCAAAGGAACCGGAACCGCCGGAACCGAACCGTAGCTGGACCGTAACCGTACCCAACAGTTCGATTTCGAACCGTAACCGTATAGACGACGGTTCTATTGTGATTCCAAAATTTTAGAACAGTGAACCGGCGGTTCGAAACCGTAACCGTCAATTTGGAATCGTATCACAATTTTATTATTAAATTTAATTTATTTCTTATATTATAAAGAGTCATTTTTTATAATATATTTTTTTTATAATTCATAATCACACATTAAAACTTATGAATACATTAATAATTAAATAAAATAAAACTTAATTAGATGAGAACCTAATTAAACTATAATATCATAAATTAAAATAATTAACTTTTTATTAGTGTTCATCTTATATTGTTATATTTATGAAGATTAACATTTTATTTCATTTCATTTCATTAATGTATTTGTGTTTAATGTATTATTCAGTTTAAGTATTAATGACATAATAACACATCACAATATTTTTTAATTTCATTATTAATATATTATTATATGGATATTGTATATAATTAATACTAAATTAAAATAAATATTTACCTACTAATTATAGTATTACATTAAAAAGGTAATTATGTGATACAAAATTAAATGATGATATGCATTGGTATATAATTAAAATTTTCAAAAATTTAAATATATTAGCATTAATTTTTTAGACGGTTTGAAACCGTAACCGAAACCATCCTGCACGGTTCGGTTCCAAACCGTGAACCGCCACAACTATGGTTCAGTTTCGGTTTCAAAAATTCAAAACCGTGAACCGGCGGTTCGGTTACAGTTCGTTTCCGAACCGTAATCGTGAACACCTCTATCCTAAGTGTTATCAAGAACAAATAAATATAAATTCTAAACACTCTAACGATATTAAGCACGAGAAAATATGAAATAAATAAATAAAATCATAAAAAATGTGGGATTACAGATTCAAGGGCCAAGAATTAAGAAAATCTAAAATCAATTAAATCGTGCTCCTAAATTCATGCAATTGTTTGTTCATTAAGGGTTCTTAGTAGCTAGTCTAATTAATTACTTACGTATTCTTAATTAGACGACAACCATGACTTTCATATTAGATTACCCTATGAAGAATTCCTCAATTAAGAATAATGATTCGTAATTAATAAATAAATGATTTCCTAGAGTTCCTTAATTACTAACTTTCATATTCAATAATTAAGTCGCAATTCGAACTTACGTATTCGAATAACACAATAGAAAAATCACAAATTAATAAAAAAATATAATTCATACGTCTCTGATTTTGGAATTATTAATGATTTAACCCTAGTTCTTTATTGTAATTATCTCTCGATCTCAACCAATAAACAAATAATCAAAAACGGTGGCAAATCGTCTCAATTAAAGAAGCACACAAGTTAAATCACGAAGCATAAATCGAGAACATTCAATAATCAATCAAGAAATTCTAAACCCTAGGTAGAGTAAAACATTCAATCCATAAAAACAATCAAAGATAATAATTCCATAAAACTTACTAAGATAGGATCTTGGATTGAGCGTCAAACTCGCCCTTAATCCTTCGTCCTGAGGCAAAATTACAAAGAAACCAACTCCAATACATGTTCTAGGGTTTCAAAAGAGAGAAAATATGAAAATGGATTAAAAAAAGTTTGAAAATTAGGTTTAAATAACATATTTCACGTCTAAAAATCGCGTTCAGCGCCCGTAGAGGGTCCAACGGGCGTTGGGCTCGCGTTTCTGTCTCGGCCGAGTATCAGACCCAGCCGGCGCTGGACCCTGGTTCTATCACAGCCACATGGCTCACTGACAAGTCCATTTTTCGTGCTCTTTTTGTGTCTTGTTTTAGGTCTAGATCGAGTCATTTCCCTTTGTTTGTGTCATGTTTTGTGTCTGGGAGGACACGAGTTTGGGTTGGCAGGATACAGGTCAAGGTTGCAGGTCATCTCAAGAAAGAGGCATGTTTACACAAGGAGCATCTTGGGCAATCTGAAGCTCAAGGAAAGGTAACGCTCGAGATCACGTTGCAACCGCTGGGGGCAAGAAGAGCACATTGGCCAAGACAAGGAGGAAGAATGAAGCAATCGCGAGCGCAGAAGACGATGGGCAAGATGCTGGGCTGTGCGGCGGATTTCTTTCCTTCTGCGGAAAAGAGAAAAGATCTCCCTTTCCTTCCACGAAATATTTGGAGGATTTGGAGTATCTCCTTCTACGTGGAAGATCTTACCGGGAAGAAAAGTTCGCCGTAAACCCTATCCACCACTACCACGAAGTCCAAGCCCATGAAGAACTATAAATACTCATGCTATGAATCAGAGACAAAAGCAATTCGAGGGGGACGACGCCCGATCACTTATCCTTAGTCTAGGCTTTATTTCAATGAGTGTTGGGGAGGAAGAAATAAGTCTTATGAGAAAACACTTTATTTAAATTATGTTCATGTTTTCGGCCTTGCCAATGGTTGGTCCTGGCAAGAGGATCTTGTGCTAACACTTTATTTTCGTATTTTAATACAAGTATGCTTTTGTTTATTTACTTTGTGTTCTTTACTTTTCGTATGAGTTGCTAGGTTTATTAACTTAGCTTGGGAAAGATGAACTGAGTCCAAACTTATAACGTCTTGAGAGTCTAATTGTACGTATAGTTATATTGGCATGTTCCTAAAGCGCTGGATATGAATCTTATACAACTTTATCAAGTCATCGGTGTTGTCTGGCCAGTAACAGTCTTGGTCAAGATGAGGTTACAACTGCTAGTTGGAAACTCCAAGTGTTAGCGACTCCTTTCTTGCCAGCCAGAGGGATCAACGGTGTGATGTAGGTGAAAACGCCATGGGACGGAAGTCTGAGATGGTGTGCCCATGGTAGCGGTGTCTCGCTAATGCCTATTTGGGTATGCTGGAGTAGGCTTGGTACAGGAGTAATTTTGGGCAAGGGGAATAGGGGAGTGAGTAACCCTTACTTTCTGGGCTGAAAAAGGTATGCTGGACAAGGCTTAGGTGGCTACGTGACGATTAAAAAGGGGGTTGTTTGAGTGATGCATTTCGGTGGTAGGAGTAAAACTCCATTCTTACGCTCACCTTTAACTAATGACATGCTAGTACAACGAACAACCTTGCACCGATGATCAAGAAATAAGTTAAGACTCAAGGATTCTAACCCAAGTCAAGTTGCTTTCTTATTTAACTATCTTAGTGTTTTCTTTTCAGCTATTTACGTTTCAGTACTTTACTTTCTGCTTGATAACAACTTCTTGCCCAAGGCAAGACCCAACTCAAAACCCAAATTGTGACATCGAGAGAGGAATCCACCAACTCCCTGTGGGATCGACCATGTACTTGCCACTAGCGGAACCTAGTGAAGAGTGTAGGTTTATAAATTTATCTTGACCGGTGTGATAACGACTGAGCTCCGTCAGATTGGCGTCGTTTTCAGGGAGTTGCACTTTCCAAAAATTCTCTCTCACTTTGACTCAGGTCTTATCCACGGTGTATGCTTCGACCTAATCATGAAGAACAACTCGAAGACATTTGGTTTGATCCAAAGATCGAGAGAAAAACCAGGAGAAGGAGAGAACTAAAGAGACAGGCACAACTTGAGAGAGAAGCCCGTCAAGCAACAAGAATGGTGGAAGAACATGGAGAAATCAACAATGAGAACAATGGGGATGCACCTCCAGAGCAGACACTCAGGGAGATGATGTTCCCAAACAATAACAATCTGAAACCCTTGGGAATCACCTTGCCCATGATAGCAGACAACTGGGAACTGATGCACTCTTTTATCCAGATCTTGCCCAAGTTCTGTAACTTGCCAGGAGAGAATCCATACAAAGGCATCTTCAAGACTTTGAGATGGCTTGTTGAACAATCAAGACCAACAAGGCAACAAAAAAGGAGTATATACATCTGATATCATTTCTTTTTTCACTTCAAGATACTGCTCGAGAATGGTTTTACACTTTACATGCAGGTAGTGTCACGACTTGGCAAGCAATGCAGCAGAAGTTCCTGGAAAAATACTATCCTGTCTCGAGGATCCAGAATGCAAGAAGAAGGATGAGCACCATCCAGATGGGAGCCGGAGAGTCACTCTATGACTATTGGAACAAATTTAAGCTCATGTTGGCAAAGTGCCCGCAGCACATCTCTGACCAAGATTTGATCAAGTACTACGTCAACAGAATGAGGCCTGGTGAGCGGCAATTTCTGAATGCCGCGTGTGGAGGTTCTATCTTAAACAAATAGCCTTCTGAAGCTTTCAGGCTATTGAACGACATGACAGAAGAATCTCGAGATGATGCACACTCCTTGACCAGGACTATGAGAGATGTTTCCGCATCACAGTCCAAGACGAAACTCTCGGACTTGTGTGCCACCATGAAGCAGATGATGGAGATGATGAAGTCGACCATCAAAAAGAATGTCAAGGTGTGTCAACTATGCTATGCTACCACCCATTTGACCGATGAATGTCCCACCCTAGGAGAAGAAGAAGTCAATGCTTTTGGGCATACCAACAATGAAGAAAATCACAATCAAGGCCCAAGGAAGAAATTTGACCCCCACTCACAATCTTACAATCCAGGATGGAGGAACCACGAGAACATTAGATATGGAGGTAACCACTACCAAGCTCCACCCGAGGCTCAACATCAAATTCAGCCAAGAGGCTCATCTCTATCCGAGACAGTTCAGAACTTGACCAAGGAGCACCACAAGTTCAGCGACTAATTTGAAAAATTCAAGACATAAAGTTGAGGAGCTCTATAGTAACTAGTTAACCAGATCTCCAACTTGCCCAAACGATCGTCAAGATGGACAACAAGCAAGGAGGACTGCCCTCCGAAGTCCAAGTGAATCCTAAGCCACAGGTCAATGTGGTGATGCTCAGGAACGACAAATTTGTACTTGAATGAGTAGTGGAACCTGCTAAGGAGATGGTAGAACCAGATGAGCTAGAAGCTCAGGAGGAGCATGTCAATACACCAGAGCCAGAGGATCCAGTCAAGAAGCCTGAATCAGAGAAGAAAATGGAGCCCTAACATAAAGTCAAGTCGCCCAAGAAAGCTCTGGAGGGGAATATCTACTGCAAGACACACTTCCCCAGAAGGTTGGCCAAGACAAAGGAAGATAAAGAAATGAAGGAACTACTTAAGGTGTTCCAGAAAGTGGAAGTCAACATTCTACTTTTAACTGCACTGACGACTATGCCCAGATGTGCAAAATTCTTGAAGGAGCTTTGTACCAAGAAGGTACAATACAATAACAACACAAGATTTCTAGTCAGAGAGAATGTCTTCGTAGTGCTCAAGAAGGATTTTCCAACCAAGTGCAAGGATCCAGAGATGTTCTATATCCCTTGTGTGATCGGAAATACCAGTATTGACCAAGTCATGCTAGACTTGGGAGCTTCGATCAACGCCATGCCACTATCTATGTACGAGGAATTAAAGATATGGCCACTAAAGCCATCCAGGGCCGTGATCCAGCTAGCAGACAAATCAAGCGTCTATCTAGAAGGCATGGTGGATGATGTCTTGATCAAGGTACAAAACTTAATTTTTCCTGCTGATTTTTATGTGCTTTAAATGGGCAGCTCTGCTGCCAAGAAGCCTCTTATGCTTTTAGGTAGGCCATTCCTCAAGACGGCCCGGACCTTTATTGACTACGACACCGAGAAGCTGACTTGCAAGTGTGCTAGAGAAACAGTGACTTTTGATATCTACAAAGCAGAGCAACATGCTCCAGATGATGAGATAGTGAATTTTGTGGAATCCATTGATAAAGACATTGATGAAGCCTTGCCCCAGATTCTGAACAAGATGGAGGACGAACCAGACAATGACGAGGGTAAGGAGTAAATAACCACTGAAAGATCTGTTCAAGCTGTGGAGAACCAAGTCCCTAAATCACTCTCGATTATGGGAAACCAGATGAAATCATTCATACTCAAGCCACCAAAGTTGGAGCTGAAGACCTTGCCCAAACATCTCAAGTATATTTACTTGGGCAAGGAGGAGACATTGTCAGTAATCATTAGCTCGGAGTTACACCAAGAAGAGGAAGATAGGATCCGAGACCTGCTATGGAAGTACAAGGAGGCTATAGGATGAACCTTGGCCGATATAAAGGGAATAAGTCATACGGTATGCCAACATCAGATTCTGCTTGAGCAAGATACAGTACTAGTCAGAGATCCACACAGGAAGCTTAATCCAGTCATGATGGAGGTAGTCAAGAAGGAGATTGTCAAACTCCTTGACATGGGGATGATCTACCCCATTTCAGACAGCCGATAGGTCAGTCCTATCCACGTTGTGCCCAAGAAGTCTGTAACTAATCGAGAACGAGAACTGTTGGGAACCCCACAATATTTAGTTTTGATGATGTTCTCTCGAAACACACTTAGATTTAATTATGTTTGCTAGGTTGTAATTTGTTCTACTTGTACCAGATCATTGTCATATAAAGTAAATCTAATAGAGAACATGATTTGTGATCAGATTAGAGAATGACTTAAAATATAAAGGATTACATCCTATACAAGTCAGTCAGTCTTTTGTTCAAGGACCAGATCAACAATAGACTACAAGTAAGCAGATGATCTGATCAATGGCCAATCGATCTGATTGCTGAGAAATTCTTCACTGAGATTGCAAGCATGCTTTGGAGCATTTGTTGAAACAGATTGATGTTGGACCAGATCGATGTCAATCTGCTATGACCAGATCGTTACCATAAGGTGAGCCAGCCTGAACCAGATCAACCCAGTCATCTGACATTCGCTTGTTTGTCTAGATAGACTGAGGAAAATTCCAAATCACCCTGCCACATCAGCAGATCTCACGAAGATAAGTATATCTATTTGAAGATCAAGTTCGGAAGGAAAATCAATCACTGCGCGAAGAAAGGAAAGAAGCATCAATCACGATCTGTTTTCCATATTTCAAAGGATTGGTCAACCTTTCACACAAGGCAAGATGAGATATTTTGGGATTCGAATTTCTGATTGGTAATCAACATTTACTTCAAGCCAATCAAGACCAACGGTTAGAATTTAAAATTCTACACCTATAAAAGTTTGGAACCAAGACTGGAAGAGTACAGATACTTCAAGATTTTTATCAAGCTGTTACTCTGCTCGGAAATCAACTCACTCAACGAAGAATACTTTGAGAAGATTTCAACATACCAAATCGTGTTCTAAACCGGTCATGATCGAAATCACATCACTCGATTCAAGTCTGTCTTATCGAGAAGAAGGAAGATAGCTTCGCTAGCTAGTAGTTTTCTAGTGGATTAATGTGAAGATATCTTATTGCAGTTATATACTGTAAGTTGTAAAAGGACACGACCCTTATTCATGCATAAGTTTCAACCAGATTGTGTTTGAAACTTGTGGCTCATTCTCAACGAGTATAAAGAAGAGAGTATCCTAAGTAGTGGATATCTAATATAGTTTGGATTGGACCGTGGACGTAGGGGTTTTCTGAACCACGTAAAACAACTGTGTTATTTAAATTATGCATATTTACTTTCAATTGTTTATTCACTAACCAGCACATCCATATAATTTGCATTCTTAATTAATCTGCTAATCTATTCGGTTAAGATTTCCAAAGGTTTTCTAATAAAGAGCACAAACTAAGTCCACCATATTCCGCACACAACGCTCTGTTGGATAACAAGATTACTCTTGCTATCTGCTAAGTGTTTTCACTAGAGAGTCAATCTGGATAGACCGTGTATCGATCTGGTCAGTCACTTTTAAGCAATCATCTTTCGAGAAAGCTTAACCTCTCTAAGCAATTAGTCAAGTAAACTGAAACATTTTTATTTGGTGTATTCCCCCTCCCCCCCCCCCCCCCCAAATACACCAAACCTTGCTCTTTCGGGACCAACAAGAACAAGGAGCTCTATCATGACAAGACTGCAGACAGGGTGAAGAGTCTGCATTGACTATAGGAAGCTGAACAAGGTGACCAGAAAGGACCACTTTCCACTACCGTTCATTGACCAGATGCTCGAGCGGCTGGCGGGAAAAAAGTTCTCTGTTTCCTCGACGGATATTCAGGCTACATGCAAATATGGGTAGAACTCGAGGACCAAGAGAAGACTACTTTCACTTGTCTCTTTGGAACTTTTGCCTACCGAAGAATGCCTTTTGGGCTGTGTAACGCTCCTGGCACGTTCCAATGGTGCATAATGAGTATATTCTCTGACCTCCTTGAGCACTGCATTGAGGTGTTTATGGACGACTTCACAATTTATGGAAGCATTTTTGGCCAGTGTCTTGAGCACTTAGAGATGGTACTACAAAGATGTGTGGAGAAATGCTTAGTGCTCAACTACGAGAAATGTCACTTCATGGTCAAGGAATGCATTGTGCTTGGTCATGTTATCTCTGAGAAATGAATTGAAGTAGATCGTGCCAATGTGGAAGTCATTGTCAAGCTGCCATACCCTACCAATGAGAAGCAACTACGAGGATTCCTTGGCCACGCGGGTTTCTACCGCCACTTTGTCAAGGACTTCGTCAAGATAGCTCAACCGATGAACAAGCTGCTCCAGAACGATGTGCCTTGGGATTTCAATGAGGAATGTAAGAAGGCATTCCAGATCTTGAAGAATCACTTGATCTCGACACCAGTAATTAGACCACCCGAATGGGGGATGCCCTTTGAACTAATGTGCGACGCAAGTGGCTATGCTATAGGAGCAGTGTTGGGCAAGAAGATTGGCAAGGAAAGCCATCACTACAACAAAAAGTAAATTTCCAGACACCAAAAAGTGCCCCTATATGTATACTATCGGGGAACTTTTTGATTTTCGGGACACTTATTAAATATGCCTCCAAGTATTGTGTCCCAAAAGAGTTGGGGATACTTTTTTAAGCCTCTATATCAATATTTTTGCAAACAATTTAATATGCCTCATATTGAGTTCTTATGGCAAATAAAAATGTCCCTAAAAATAGTTTGAAGACACAAACACGTGTCTCTAATTGAAATATATGGACATTTATATGTGCCCTCAAATTAAATATTACGACACTTATATGTTTCTTCAAGTAAAATAGCGAGATACTTATTTATGCCTTTAAATGAATATTTGTGACACATAATGTGGAGCATAAAAAATCTGTAAATGTTTATAAATAATTTACGGGTCACTTATATCTCATAGGATACACATATATAGTAATATTTATATAATAAACTCGCAATTGCAATTTATATTGGATGTAAATCAGAAATCCATGAACATTAGAATAGAATCAAATTCAAATGACAACTACATATGAATTTCATGTCCTATCCTTTGTCCAACATATTTAGAGTTCTTCTACTACATAAGAAATTCAAAAATAACGACATTGATTTTTGAAGGGTCCTCCAACATTTTACAGCAATTTTCACCTTCATCCAAGACAATCATAATCTTTAGCTTCAGTACTTAAATTGGAGGAGCTACATGATTTGTTTGGTGAAGCTGCTACATCTCCATCTGCACATCTCCTCTCGTTGTTGAGGTCGTCATCGTCATCATTTTCCATGTCTTTTTATGCATATAATCTCGTATAGCACACAAGTTTGAAGGGAGGGCCTCGTAAATGACCTACAATGGTGAAACAGTTTGAATAAATTCATCACTAGTTTCTCAGTCAGAATGGCAAACCAAGGTTATGAAGTATGCACTTAATCAATCATTTTGCCTCAAAGGCATGAAAATAGATAATATTGAGAACGAATTGAAAATCCAAAATCTGGAAATAGACAATATTGAGAACGAATTAAAAATCCAAAATCCAAACTAAACTACAGCATGAAATTGAAAACAAGCCAGACAACTATGCTTTCATTGATAGGATGCATCACTAACCTCTTCCATAATGGCTACGGAAAGAAATGAGTTTTTATGCATTTTTTACTCCACCGAGTACTTCAACAATGTGTGATGGCTGTCTATATTTTGCTCAAAACCAATCTCTTGTTCAAAATGCTCACCTAAATCCATGATAACGCGTGTATGGAGAACCATATACAATAGACCCTTGCATCCTTCCTGCACCATCAAATTGTATTAAGAATACCAGAATCTCATTGATACTTGAGAAGAACTGATAAAATACAACTGTTTGACATTGTACCACAGTACAGACAAAGAGATTTGTACCTGAAGAATGCGGACTTTATTGCTTTTGTTCAACTTAAAACGTGTGTTTAAGTTCTCACAATTAAACGAGGCCTATAATACGTAGTAAGCTGACCCTAGTCGTATCTCAAGGAAGGCTTAGCAGGGCTTCCTAATTCAAGTGCTACAGATTAAACATTTATAATTCATAAACATTCTATCAAGATGAAAATGAGTAGATAACTAAAAGCAAAAATAGACAAGTAAAATAAATAATGGAAATCCAGAATAAAGGCTCTAGTATGTGAACATCTACCTCAATTATCTCATGTGACGGCTACTCATGCATTCATCCTCATAACTATAATTCTCAAAAGCTATCTAATTACTAACTTTTGTATTTATAATTAGATTGTGACTCAGAATCTCGTATTAAAGCCACACAATTTAGAACTAAAGATAGCAAATGAATACTCGATTAATACGTTTTCGATTATAACCGAAATTAATTGGACTTTGGTCCTACACAAGGTTGGTCCGACACAAGGATTATCTCTCGATCTCACCCTACCTCTATTAAATTACAACGGTGATCAAGAGGCACAATTTAGTAAGCAGGATCCAATCAACAAACATGAGCAACAAATAACATAAACAATCGATTAATAAATCCACAAACTAGTAGGGATTCAACTACCCTATCCAATCACATAATCATCTAGCAAGAAATCAATATAAGAACTCACTAATGATCACACTACTTGGATGGAGCAATTGATCTCCACCTTAATCCTTCTTCCCAAAAGTGAAATGACAATCTAAGTACTTTCCAAAAGAGTTCTAAGAATAATAAGTTCGACTTCTATCTAAAGGAATGAGAGATAGCCCTTCCAAAATGCCTGATTTACACTTTAAAACCCGCAGAAAACCGCCAAAATAACGGGTCCAGCGACCGCTGTGGTGCACTCTCTGAATTTCTAAAATTCTGCACCCCAGCAACCCCTGGCCTGAGAAAAATATGAAATTTTGGAAAATCTAGAATTGAAGCTCATCTCGATAGGAGCTCATAGCCGCAAACGGATCCAAATTCGAAGTTGTAACGAAGGAGAACGAGCCAAAACAAAATTGTTACGCAAAATGCAACAATTTTGCATATGGCCATGCTCTCGTGTTCTTTCTCATCTCTTCTTCTGCCGATAACTCCTAGCAAGCTCCCGTCCGGTTTCCTCAGTTTTGTTTGGCTTAGCACATACGACATAATCAACACCAATTCAGCTCCTATCCATCCTTCAATTCACCATCTTACAACAAACACGAAAATAACAAAAACCGGCGTAATACGAAATAAAAAGACACAAAAACAAAACAAACTAAAACCTAGACACGACGAAACATCAACTAAAAACACATCAAAAACACGATAAACAGCTTTCTCGAGATAAGACTTTGTTGATAGCTAAATTAGTAACAAACCTGAAATACATTTAGAAGTGGCTGACACCTCACATTCACTTCCTCCACTTAAGCATTATCATTGTCTCTACTATTATTCATCTATGTGGATAGATTTAGGTGGTTTGCATAACATGTTCCACTCTGTCAATTTCATCTTCAGATTCAGTAGCACTTTCTGTTAGAGATAAACAAAACAGTAGTAGATGATTAAGAGCTCATTTAAATAGAAACTGCACATTATTTATTAAAGTAACATAAGTCAGAAGTGAAAACTTTCAATAGTTAAAAGCAAAAGATGATTCCAACATCTAAAACATTATCAAATGAGTTTACGTTCATATTCAAACTCATGTAACTTACTACTATAGTTATCTTTTGTTCTTGCAGATGCTCCTACATCTTGTGACTGTCTCTGGCTCTCATCAACAACCGTATTCTCCAGATCACCTTTTTTGTCTACGCAAAAGTAGATGCCTTTTTAGCCTACTGAAGAATATTCTTGAGTAGCTTAAGCCTGTAAAAGCTTTTGTTCTAAATTAACATGAATCTCCAACTGCCGGAGTGTGTCTTTGAGGAGCCAATACTTTTGTCTCAAGAGCCTTAACTGATTTTGCAGTGATGCAAATTCATTCTTCATTATCTGCTCAATTTCCTGAATTGATGATTCACTCAAATCTTCTTCCAACAATTTCTGCCTTAGCCTATCTGTTGAGACAGTCACATCAGGAGCCATTAACTCACTATTCGACATCCTTGGGAACATGTCCTTCACTGCTTCCAAAGTTTCAAGCTATGCCACCCGATCTTTTGCACTCTCAGCGCTTAGATGAAGTCTCTTTGTACCGGTAAAAATTGAAAATATCTTATCATCTGATCGACTCTCTTTGATATTAGAGACCTACAAAAAACTACTCAATAGAACCAAGAATACACAATTTTCAAATGATGCAGACTATACATTCAGAAGAATTTGTAAAAAGAATGAGCTCCTTCGCCAACTCTTTTTGCCCTTTCCTATACATTCAGAAGGAAGAAAAGAAAACCAAAACCAGACAATTTAAAATTCATTAAAGGTTCAATTTTGTGAAATTAAACAACTAGTAATTTGGATAATAATATGTTCGACTTAACTCAATTTTCTCCATCTTTGTCATCATGCCGATAGTCCAATGACCGTTTTTCCCCCACGTATTAATCTTAAAAGAAGTTATTGTTCATGACAAGGTGAACCTGTTAAAAACTCATTTGTGCAAGCATATTCCACAAGCACAGACAAAAATGGAGTCACTGAGAACAATTGTCCCAAAATACTCCAAAATCAAAGAAATTGAGTAAAAAATATAACCATTTATTCACCAGCAGCTGCCACGCCTCTGTTATAGCTAATTTAATTCCACAATAACAATAGATCCCAAAGCATACTCCACAAGAAAATTTACAAGTAGTTGATAAAAATAAGTTGATCAATATTTCATAAGAACTATGCTTCTGTGATTCAGTTCTCAAAGAACAGAGCACCATGAACCTTTGCTAAACTATTTCATTTCCATCAAATGAAAACAACCAAAAATCCATCTAAATTCCATCACTTTGTTTCATAATCAAGTTAATCAAAAAATCATAGTAGGTGTGCTCTCACCTAGCTGCGAGCTCAACGCATACGTTTGAAACATCAGGCCTTATGTGCCTCATCGTATCAAATATAGCCATGCATAGAAAGTTACAAGGAAGCAAATAAGATATTTGCGAATTCTGCTACCATATTATGGGGTGATTATAAAAATAAAGCAAATGCGACAATAAACATGTAAACTGTATTTCTGAACCACCTGAAATCTACAAGCTTACGTTTCTCAGAAATTGAATAAAAAGAATGAACAGCGAGAGGTGTGTAAAATAAAAAATAGTCATACTTTAACTACAGGTCGAGCAACCACATTGTACACTTCTTCTATAATTGAATCAGGCCCAAACTTGTCTATAAAGGAAAATCACATACTATCATATTATTCAGAATCTTAATAGCTGAAGTTTTTAGCACGAATTGCAACTAATGCGCCAGTCCACAAAATCATCTATTAACTCAGAATAAAACAGAGTATGCAAAGAAAATTACCAAAAGCATATGAAGTCATCGACTTATACTCATTCCGTACAATTTTATCGACATCTACATACCACGCAATATCATCTCATCTATGATATTCCCTCTGACTGTTGTCACAACAGAAAAAGCAACCACAAATTAAAAATCAATCTTTTATATCCTCACATCAATCCTATCCCTAGCATTGCAGAATTCCTTAATGTGTAATATCTTAAACTAGTCAAATACAGATCTATAATGAAGTTCTTACTAAGTAATTTTAAGATATAAAGCTTGAACTCTTCGTACTTTATTTTGTGAATCTGACACAAACCCATTATTAAATGACATAATAACTTTTTTACGAAAACTATACACAATAATTTCATTTTAGGAGACTCGGAAAAGGTTGAGTATCAAAACTAGGATAGAAAAGGTAGCTTATTTCAAATTTTGTTCTTATCCCGTCTTCTTACTTGTTCAAATGTTGAGTATTTCTCTCCCTCTTATCCTAATGCAATATTCTTCACTGATACAGGAACACAACCATGATCTAGGCTATCTACCATCGTGTATTATTGGCTAAGAAGTAATACCTCAGATGAAGGTTCATCAATCTACTACAAACCATATAGTAGCAGCCATAAATCCGGCCTTTTTTTCATCATTGCCAATGGAACACACATTTCTATATCTGATATACAATTATCTCTAAATTTTTTACTCGAGAAAATGAATTATTTAACTGCTCAAGTTTTCTCTTTTACACGTACTTTCATCTATCTTCTCCTTTTACATATCATGTATTAATACATCAATCGCATGCATATTCATTCAATCAAAACCAACATCAAAGTAAATAATAATCGATTCATCAATAACAAAATACATCTTTTTATTAAGAAAAAATACCTTAGAAGATATGGTTATGCCGCGCTCGCGCTCGAGGCTGATCGAATCGAGAGCTCGCTCATGCAGAATATCAGCACCGCACCGGTGGAGGAGCCGATCTGTGAGCGTGGTCTTCTCGTGGTCGAAGTGAGCTATCACGACGACATTACGGAGGGGGCTACGGTCCACGACAGTGCCGAGAGCGCTAGTAGCCCACAACGAAGTGGCAACAACAGTGGAAGATGAAAATACCCTTGTGAATCCCATAGCCCGGGAGAATACATAGGGATTCCAGGAATTGGTGGAGGTGGAAGATGAGGAATTTAATTATTTTCTAGGGGTGGTGGAGTAGAGGGAACAGATAAGAGGACTAGTTAAAGGAAATGGATAGGGTTTTTTCTCTTGAAATATTTATTTTGTTTTGGAAAAGTGAAAATTTTGTTATTTGCCGATTACAATTATAAAATTCAACATATTCAATTAAGTGCCTCAATAATAAATTAGGAGAAATTTTACAAAATGTGTCTCTAAATATGTGCCTCAATATCTTATTTTTGTTTTTATTATTGAGGAGAAATTTTACAAAATGTGTCTCTAAATATGTGCCTCAATATCTTATTTTTGTTTTAGTGCATGTGATTTACTATGCTTCGAAAACTCTTATTGGAGCCCAAATCAACTACACTACCACGGAGAAAGAACTCCTTACCGTGGTATTTGCCTTCGAGAAGTTGCACTCTATCTCTTCGGGAGCAAGACAGTGGTCTACACGGATCACGCTACTTTGAAGTATCTCATGGCCAAGAAAGATTGCAAGCCACACCTTATAAGATGGATCTTGTTACTTCAGGAGTTCGACATTGAAGTGAAGGACAAAAGTGGAGCCCAAAATCATGTGGCTGACCATTTGAGCAGGATCTTGAGGGAAGATGACGAAACACCCCTCAATGAGAGATTTCCCGACGAGGAGCTATACGGGACATGCATTGCTGAGCCATGATATGCTGGCATAGTAAACTACATCATCACGAAGATTTTCCCGATGGAGCTTGACTCATACCAGAAGGAAAAGATTAAGAAGCTGAGCGAGTCATTCATATGGGATGACCCATATTTATGGAAGAAGTGTACTGACTTGATACTCTGAAGGTGTATACCCGAGGAAGAACAAAGAAGTATACTTGAGCATTGCCACAAGAGGGAATGCGGATGACACTTTGGACCAAGGCGTATGGCAAGGAAAATCCTGGATAGTGGGTTCTACTAGCCCACAATCTTCAAGAATTATTTTGAAAAGTGCAGGACATGCGACCAATGCCAAAGAAAAGGAAACATTTCCAAGAAGGATGAGATGCCCTTGGTACCAGTCTTGCCAACGAAGATTTTTGACATATGGGGCATGGATTTCATGGGCCCCTTACCCAAGTACAAAGGCAATCAATACATCTTGTTAGCGGTGGATTATGTTTCTAAGTGGATAGAAACAATTGCAACACCAAATGCAGATGTAAGAATGATAACAAGATTTTTCAAGGCAAACATCTTCACCAAATACGGCATGCCCAAGGCGACTACAACACATCCATCACTAGCTTGTTCAAGAAGTATGGAGTTCACCACCGTATGTCTACTGCACACCATTTCCAAGCCAATGAGCAAGCTGAAGTCTCCAACCGCATTGTGAAGAACATTCTGATGAAGGCAGTTGGCTAGACAAGGAAGGACTGAAGTGACCACCTTAACGCTGCACTTTAGGCATACAGGACAACTTACAACACTAACTTTGGTATGTCTCCATACCGTATGGTATATGGCAAGCTGTGCCATTTACATGTCGAAATGGAGCACAAGGCATTTTGGGCAGTGAGCAAAATCAATCAAGATTGGGATGAAGCCGTTGAAGGAAGAAAGTTAAGTCTGCAAGAGCTAGATGAGATCCGACTTGAGGCTTATGACAATGCTGCCTTGTACAAAAAGAAGCTAAAAAGTGGCATGATGTCACGCCCCGATCCCGAGGGACGGCGCACGCGCCAGAGCGTGACTGGGGGGATAGAAAAGAAGCGGGGAAGAAAGGGGGGACATGAAACATAAATCATGGTGTGGAAATTGTCCTTGAAAAATGGACAGTAACTCGTTTATAACTAGGACTAATTTGAATGGTGGAAGAGAAACAAATAAACCCACCAGTAGATATAGTCAACAATGATGTCATGATCAATGAACAATCAAATGTAAAGAGATGCAATGCAAGACGGGGTTGGAGATTATAGCTCGTTACATGGGAGCGGTAATCCAGAATCCCAAACGGCCAAATCATCCAATAGGAGCCGTCAATAAAGGGCGGAGGTTAGTGAGTCTAGCTCGCCAAAAGGAGTCACTCACCCAACTGGCCAAGTGTGGTCGGTGCTACACGACAACATCACAAGGGGGTCGAGGAGTAGAGCGTCCAAGAGGGGCCGACTACTTCTAAGCTCTCCTATGAACATGAATGCATGTAATAGACAATAGTAATTCTCGTGAATGAACAATGGATCATTTTATTTTCATGAAGCCACTAGCATGAAGAATCAGAGACTGAAAAAGATCATGAGCTTGGCAGCAGAATACATAACATGACAGTTTGCAACAACCCTTGCCTTAGCCTCGCACGACACCACCAGCCGCTCAATCTACAAAACAATTTGAAAATATTTTGCAGGGCTGAGTACTAATGTACTCCGTGGGTTATGCCATTTAAAAACCTTTTTGCAAAATCATTTTTTGAAAAGGAATATCCATGCTTGCACAGTATCACATAGAAAGTTTTAAAACAGAATTGTCATTCTATGCATACCAAAACCGTTGAGATCACATTTTCCTTAGCTCAATATTGGCATTACATACCCTTCTATGAACATATGGGGACAGCCCATAGAGGTCCATCATTTATGTCCTTCATCAGTAGGGAACTTTTACCCAAACTGACTTTACTCGAGAATATATGGGGACAGCCCACATAAGTCAGTGCGCTAACATAGCACATGATCCGATCGTCATGCTTGAGGGATCACTTATCCAATAAGGAGCAAAACATTTTAACATGGACATCCATTATGATTTTCATTAATATCAGAGCTTAATAAATCAAAAATACATTTGAAAACATGTATACAAACCCACCCACCTGTCAGCGAATACCAATACCGTGTGATAACCGTAAATCAGTCAAACGTCTCGTTCGTAGTCGTAAGCACCTGACAATTATACGGAACAACTTTGGCCTCAAATCCCAAAACGTAACGCGAATAAAGTGAAAACAAGGAACCGATGGCTTTCTAAGTCTTCTAAGGTCATTTTGGCAATACCCGGGTTTTCAAATCAACTTGGCCTAGAAGGCAAAAATATTCAGGGCATTATTCTCTATAGGAATATGTAAAAACATTTTTGAAATATGCAACTTTACCTCAAAGATTACTCGAGAAGATTCATAGTCTTTTTCAGATCTATGAAAATTGGACCGATGAAAATTAATGAAATCTCTTTCATAAAATTCTATATTTTTTTTCTTTACATGCACTAGAAATTTTATTGAAAAAATGATAGACAGTGAATATTTTTCCTTTAAAAAAACATGAAATAATGCAATAAATCATGACATGTCGATCCTAACCGGGATCCAAATCTAAAATTCAATCCGGCAGAGTAACAGATCTTATGGTCAGAAACTCAAAATCTTAAGGGACCTTAGCTGTCTGATAGACCGATAGTCACGAAGGGGAAAATGAATAAAGAAGAGAACAGGGGGAGAAAGTATGAAGATGACGGTATCGGAACGATGGCGGCGGAGACTCGACGGCGGCTGAGCCACTTTTGTCAAGGTCCATGTCTACCTTCGACCTTACCCTGACGTACCTTGACTTAAATCTATCTTCAATTCTCGAACCCACAGAACCTCGATACTCAAAAATGATAGAAAGAAGAAGAGAGAAGGGGAGAAAAAGCAGAGGGGAGCAAAGGAGCTTCTGCTCAAAGTGTGCGAAGAAAGCATCGCACCCTCCCTTATTTATAACCAAAATTTCGATTTTTTTAATATTATTTTTATTATATAATATTATTATTATATTATTATTAATGCTTAAACCTTAAAACCCCGTAACTTCTACACACGATCTCCTTTCGGAACAAACTCAGTGTCAACATCTCCCTTTCTTAATACTCTACACAATTACTATAATATTGATATAATTTCGGTTATGTATGGAAAAACTAATTTTTATACGACGTGCTTAAACTTTAAAAATCCGTAGCGGTTACGTACGAACTCATTTTTGGGAAAACTTAGTGCCAATATTTTTCTTTTCAAAAAACCTATAAAATGAGTATAATATTGGCATGCTTTTGACTTATGCATGAAAAGTTTAATTTTTAAAGAAATGTTTAAAAAGTTTCACTGGATGCCAAATTCATATGGTAGGTCCTAATAGGGTATAGTCTCTTCCTAAAATCATTAATTAGTCGTAGTAAGATATCTAAATCGTATTAAGAAAATTCAAGGTATTACACATGACCACATAGCTCGAGGAAAGAGATTCAACAAAGGCAAGCTAGTGCTTTTATATGAAAACCGCCTCAGGTTCGCCTTTGGCAAGCTATCTACCAAGTGGAAAGGACAATACATGGTCTGGGAGCATTACCTTAATGGCTCCGCAAACATTCAGGATCTCAAGACCATGATAATTTTCAAAGTCAATGGAAATAGGCTCAAGGCCTATTATGGATTATCGTTTTTTTTCTTCTTATGTTTCATTATTATTTTATTTTTGGTGTGTTTTATATTTGCATTTTAGCCTAGGGTCTTACTTGACCCATTCGAGCATTTTGCCTCAAGCAAAGTGTGTGAGTGGAGGGAAAAAATGCTCCTAACTTGAGATTCCTCTTGACTAACTCAGGGAAAGAAATTTTCCCGCCCAAGAAAACCCTAATTTTTTGTCTTGTGCAGAGAAGTGTCGAGATGCGAGAAGATGGAGCGCCGCTAGAGACTGTTACCTTGAAGAGTAACTGCCACCCCACGTCATCACGTCAGTCAGGCCATCAAGCACCTGCCGCCTGCATGCCTACCCCCTATAACCGTCTCTACCCACTCTCCTCTCTTCCAAACGTTGCAACCACCCCCCACCTTCACCTCTACAACTTTCAACACACTTTAACCCCATAACTTCCCCCATTACTCCCATTCACTCCATCACTCTCTCACCTTCAGTGCAACCACCATCAAAAAGCCCTCTCCAGTCGTAAAATCTACCATACTCACCACCTCCAACCCACTCTTCTCCAACTACCCCACTCTCTCCACCACTCACCTTGCATGATACTTACCTGCCTGAAAAACAAGCTTAGGAAAACTGCAACAAGCGGCTTTGTAGATTTAACCCTCGACAAAGAGCCAAAAATCACCATGGTGCGTAAGATGGTTCCAGCTAAGAAAAAGGGAGAGAGCAGTAGTCAACCCTCATCCACAGCCCCTAAAACCCAACCATCACCTACAAACATCACCCCAGAAGCCGCCATGGCGACACCCGAGATACAACCCATAGAAACCACCCAAGCACCCACTATTGGGCAAAGACCCTAAATTTATCAAGTTACAATCTGATTTTATTTTATTTATTTTTTTGTTGGCCGAGAACTGCCCCTTCGAGCATGTCTCGGAGTTTCAAATTTTGGACGGGGAGCTCCAAATCAGTTTTGGAGTGGGTTGTGCAGTTGGTTTGGTTCTATAACCTGGAGGGTTGCTCGTTGATGGTGTCATGTGTTTCGGCAGGTAAGTTTTGGCCAAAACTTTTTAAGTTTTTTTTTTCTACAGTTAAAGTTTGGTGTTTGATAACTGTTTGAACATATAAATTGCTTCTATTATTTTTAAAATGACAAATCTGAATTTGGTTGGATTCTTGAGTTAGTCCATAGTGTTGATAATTTGTGAGAGTTCTTAGTTGGGATTTGTAAATTCTAAGATACGGCTAAAGCTTCATAAGGTTTCCAAAATATATATACTTAACAACATCTAAGTTCATAATCATGTTCTGTATTACATATGTATTTAAGGGGTATGAAGTGGAGGTAGGGACTTTATATAAGTGTTTTGAGTTGAACATTGAAGAGATAATTATGAACTTTAATGCTAGAGGTTGAAATTCTTTACCTTAAGACTGCAACTACTTCTCTTCTGCTTGAGCTCTACGTGACTTCCCAACTTCAAGTTTTCTTTGTGATTTATGGAAGGTGTGATTAAGTCTGGGAGAATAACTATTATATAGTGCTAAGATGTATAGTACTAATCTAGTGGATTTTAGTTTGGGTTTATCTTTCATGGGTTTAACTCATGGTTATTCCTTAAACTTGTACTAACTATCCATGTGTTTGCAGGTATGGAAGTGTTTGGCAGCTCTCCCATCTTCCCCTTTCTATTCAGCCTTCACTCCATGAGCCTAGAGCCCCAAAATTTAAATTCTGATTAAATCTCTGATTTGTGCTAAACTAGGACTCCTTTTACATTAGGGGTCTTGTGTGTGATGACATGTGATCCATAATTATTTCATTTGTGTAAGGCACTTTCACACTCAACTTCCTTACTCTACATTCTAGAAGTTGTACTATCTAACTTGTATTTGTTATCATATAATTTGATTATGACAATTTGATTGCAAATTGTCACCCTTCTCATTTAGTCGGTGATGACTTCCATCACCATGATAGGATATATAATATTTAAAATCATGGTTTTATTTAATTATCTATTCATTTAATACTTTAATTGTCACACAATAATATATACATATATATATATATATGATATCTTATACTATGCTCTTATTATAATTACCTTAAGGTTTAACAATAGTAATAAGCTCATTTAGGATAATTAGTGACAAGGGTTCTTCATACTAATTAATAAAGATTTTAGTCTCATACTAAGCTCTTATTTATAATGAGATTTAAATCAAAATGAGTTCGATTTAGGTAATGTAGGAATTAATATATCAACTTTCTAATTGATATTCTATTCGTAAACGGAATTTAATTAACCACCAAAATATTTAATACAGGATAGTTCTAACGAAAAGAGCGGGGCATTACAGTTCAAAAAATTGATTTTGAACTTGTAGGGTTCTTAATTAATTTGATGTGTGTATATTTTATTCTTTGAGAATTAAAGCGAGACTTTTTCAAAATCGTATTTCTCGGTAAGTGAGAAATGCATTGTGGAAGATTTTGAAATGATTTGGGACATTGTAGTTGAAGGCCTTAGGCCCAAAATTTGTAAAACTTTTATTTGAGTTTTGAGTTGAAATATAGAGGCCCATCTCAAGTGCTTCTACAAAGCCCACTATTTCATGGGAGGAAAAGCCCATCATGGCTTTTCATGTGTTGCAACGGCTTATTTACCTTCATGACAATTTATGCCAATTAGAGCTAAAGAGGTATGCGTGTGCCTTTATGGTGCCATCCTTTCACTTTCCCCTCCTGACACTATATATAGGGGTGTGTGTTGAGAGTTGTAGACACACCAAAGCATTTTGCTTCTTCTTCTTTCTTGTATCTCATTCTCATTTTAGTATTAAGAGCATCATTAGTTTGCTTGGTTCTTTCCCTCGTCAAATTTTTCGGGACCTTTAGAGTTTGTGGTGCTGCTATTCTAAAGGACGAAGTCGTTTTATCATTGGGAACGATACGCCAGACCGTGAGCACTGGCCGGGGCGTATCTCGTCTTGCGGAAAGAGGCCTTCCTCGACTCGACTTATTGCGTTTTATTATTGTATCTCCAAGCATTGTAATCTTTGATTCTCGATTTTAATAAAATTTTTATTTTATTATTACATTCACAAGACGAGATACCAACTTTTCTTTGGAGATGTCGACTTCCTCAAATACCGTCGCCGCTGCCTCGATTGTTGCCGCCGCCACTTCCGCTGCTACTGCTACCGCCACGTCCGCCACTACTGCTGCTGCCACCACTCTTATCGGTGGCTCCGCTGCTGCCAATACCTCTGTCGGGACTAACAACGTGTCCGTGATGGCTCCACTTTCGAGCGCGCTGCCTCAAGTGGAGAAACCCGAGAAGTTTGCGGGTGTAGACTTCAAGAGGTGGCATCAAAAGATGTTGTTCTACTTAACACATTGGGGCTTACCAACTTCTTGAGTGAGGATGCTCCGGCTGTACCGGAGGATGCAGATTTTAACGTTCGTGCTGCCTCTTATGTTTGGCATCAAGGCGACTTCCTAGCAAAGAACTACGTGTTAAACGGGTTAGAGGACACTCTATACGCTGTTTATGTCGGTATAACTACGGCGAAAGAGTTGTGGGATACTCTTGAGAAGAATTACCGTGTCAAGGATGCGGGAACTAAAAATTTTCTTGTAGCCAATTTTTTAGACTTCAAGATGATCGACTCTCGATCCGTGATGGAGCAAGTGCAAGAGTTGCAAACTCTTTTGCACGACATCCAAGCCGAGCAAATGTCTTTGCTGACTCTGTTCGTTGTTGCTGTCATGATCGAGAAGTTTCCACCAAGTTGGAAGGACTTCAAGAACTACCTTACTCATAAAAATAGTGTGATGGAGATTGAAGATCTTGTTTTCAAGCTTTGAATCGAAGAAGACAGTAGGAGGCGTGATCTAAGGTTTAAGCTTGGAGATGAGGCGAAAGCAAATCTTATGGAGCGTGGTGAAAACTCCAAGAAGCGTGGTTGCCCTAATGCTAAAGCAAGAAAGTAGTTGCTCAAAAATTTTAAGGTACATGCTTCAACTGCGACAAGCGGGCCACATGGCAAAGGACTGCACCAGTCCGAAGACAAAGAAGAAGCAGGTTAAGCGGTATGCTCACGCTGTCGAGAAAGACAAGTGGGACGAGGATGAATTGGTCGCCGTGGTTTCTAAAGTTAACCACGTTGATAATTCGCGAGCATGGTTTATCAGTTTGAATTCAAGTTTGGTTCAGATTTGTATTTATTATATTCTTAACAAATCAAGCTTGGATTTGCCTTAACAAGTTAAGTCGTTATCAGGTTGACCGAATAACTCCGGATAACGATTCAACTCGACTCAATTGTCACCCGTATATACAACACTCCATTCAAGCCAATTTAATTGCCCTAAAAATACTAATTTAATTGGAATATGTCACGACCCCAAGACGGGGTTGAGACGAATCTATTAACTTAAATAAATAAGGAAAATTATGATGAAATGGGTCAAGCAAATATTATCAATAAGGATCGAGAACACTCTGAGTACCACATTTTCAATGTATGAGGACATTGAAAATGACCTATTTAAATAAAGTAACTCTTGAGAAAGACTAAGAGTTTACAAGATCGAAGCATTTTCAAAGTTCAAAATAAGGTAAGGTCCAAGCCATATAAGGCACAACAAAGTTTACTAAAAACAATGAAAATTCAACTTAGCACAGTTTGGGGTTTGTTTAATTGAATCAAAAGTAATACTAGCTCAAAGGAGGGAACAACCTCGCCAACACCAACCTCCAACGCCAACTCGCCTACGCCCGCCTCTCAACCTGTGAAAAACATTTGAAAGAAATTTTGGGCTGAGTACTAATGTACCCCGTGGGTTTCTTGCCCCTTTATCATTGAAAAACTAGCATAAACATTTATAAAAGAATACTACATGTCCGTCCATATGTCGCAAGGCGTTTAAAAAAACGAAATCCCACCCTACGCATATGAAAACATACATTATAACATTTTATCGAGCTCGTTACCTTTCTTGCTCATTCAATGTGTTTTCCTATTACGACTAGACGGGAAAAATCGAAGTCTTCCGCGAATAATCCCCTTTCGCCAAGACCGGGGAACCTAGCCAAGTTCACCCGATCCGGATTTTCCGTGTACACTACCTTGGTCGGATCCGGCTCAAGGCACAATTGTTAACTTCATCATTGGCAAAGCCAATCAACGGGTACGGTAAAACCGATCCGTCACATTTAGGTTACACATGAGCAATATAAAAACTTGGCATGCAAATTCACATTTAATAAAACATTTGGAGCTCACTAGCTCGAAAATACCGTACTGTAAATAGGAAACCCACCTCAATCTTGTGGATCAGTTGAACGGGAAAATGCACGAGTCACTTATCGGCCTGAACGGGACCTACAATACAAGTCTCAACTTAGGAGGCTAATCGTACAAATTATCCCTATGTTCTATCCCTACTCCCGGGTTTTTGATAAGAAATATTTATAAGTTATGCTATTAATTATATAACTATATTTTTCATAAATAATGCTCGTGATATGCATAATGCTCGTGGACATATAAATCATATAAACATATACAATCAAGTTTAAGATCATTAACAACTTAAGTACATATGAGCATATAACTTAATTTCAAATGCTTAAAGGGATAACTCCTAACAATTTCCATATATACAATTCATAAAATAAAATTATATCAAATAATTATACAAGGAATTTATGTCACATATATCATATACACCTAACATATCACAATATGATGCAAAATAAACACATAACATAATTTAAAGTAAAGAAAGTACAATACTCTCATGAACAAGTCTAGGACAGATTGTGCATGTAAATCAGTAGATTTTTAAAAGGTCATAACTATCTCCTTAAAAATAACTAGAAGCTCTAATTTATCAATTTAGACAGCTACTGAAGTATTCTTTCATTTAAAAAAAACAAGAGTTAAAAATATTAAGTGAGGCAGAAGTTATTCGAGGTATACTAATGTCTGCCAAAAACAGTTATCTTACGGGCTGTCATTTTGTAAAATACTTTTAAAATACTTATAATTGTTTAAAAGTGTTGAAAACTTACAGATATTATAAATACATAGTAAATGACGTTCTGTAAAAATTTCAATCAAAGACGATTAATAAAATCCTATGAACGGAGACAATTAGTTCAGCTATGTTAGAAAGCATTTCAGATTCGTGCAACGTTTTTGGAGGATTTATTAAAAATATCAAAACAATATATTTTTCCCTAAAACTTAGTATGGTTACTCTCTATAGAACTTTATATCCATAGAAAATTTTAAACATAAATTACACCTTATAAAATCACATGAACTGAGGATACAAAGTGTCACCATTTACAAGGATTTTTACTTCAAACAGTCAATTTCAAGTATTTTTCAAAAATCCCAACCATTATAAAAATGGACGAAAATTTACAGAATTATCATTCACATAGCGCGGTATACACATATAAATTTTCATCTTAAACGAAGAAGTAAATCATGTCGAAACAAGCTTTATAAGTTATCTAAAAACAAGGGCACATGCAATAATTTCAGGTTTTCACATTTGAGAGACCTACTTCACATATTTTTTTAAAATAACAAACAAACTTAGAATAAGCTGAAATTTTGAATACATAGATGTCACATAGCAAGGTTTCTATATAAAAATTTTCAAAACAAATGGAGAAGTATTACAATACGAAACATGCAGAGACTTATATCGAAAATTCATCGGCGGATTCTAAAATTCTACTTCTTCTTTTTCCTGTTTCTCCTCATATAGCCTTAAATATTTGAAATTTATCATATAAAAATGTTTAGAAAACATACAAAATCCATCATAAGTCAATGGGGAAGAGGTTTAGGGGTTTTATAGCTCAAACTCAAGAATACAAGTTGGTAAACATGATATACCTCAAGTTCTATCACTCTCCTCCTCTAGCTTGGAATAATGGATGATGGAGTGCTCTTCCTCTTCCTATCTCAGTAGCTTGGATGGGGGTGAAGCTCTTAGGTGTGGGTGGAGGATGGAAGCTTGGCGTTGGTGTGCATGCAACAATGGAGGAATGTGTTTTTGAGCTTGAGAGTGTCAATGGAGGTTGTGGGGAGAGAGAGATGTAGGGTGAGAGTTGTAAGAGTGAGTGAGTGTCTTGGGGAATGAAGAAGATAGGAGAAGAGTGTGGTTTTGGGTTTTCTTGCATGGGGAGAAGAGGTTGCCGATGAAGAGTTGGGTGTGTCTTCATCTTCCTATTATTTTCTAACACTTGGCATATGTTTTCTAGCTACACACTAAGTATTACAATTATAGTGTAAGTGTATTATATGTTATTTATTGGATAATTTCACATATAATAGATACATTATAATTCCCCTACATATATACATATTATGTAATACCTCAATACATGCTTACTAGACACATTCACACACACATATATATACACCTATATATATATATAGGATATAGATCATATACAAAAGGATTTTAAAGTAGGAAATAGGAAATGATCTCAGCCATTGATTTGGATGATCGGATGGATATGATTCAATTTTAAAATCATAAAAAGACGGTGCATTCCATCGCTTTGAACGATGCACGAAGGATATTTTAGTAATTTCAAAAATGACTTCACGTGATATTGGCGAAGAATTGGACGAGAGCGGCAACTGCCATTTGCGAGAACTTGACGACGTCGCCTTCTGCGAGTAGGAGGGGAGAATTAGGGATTTAGCAGTGGAGGCGTACGAAATCCGAAGTAGAACGAAGAGAGTAATCAATCTCGGAGGGAGGGACGGGGCGGCCACGGCTGAGCAAGAGGCCGAGCACATGCCAGGCGGCGGATGAGTAATGCGACGGAGACTCCATGAGTAGTTTAGATGCAGATGTTGGTTTGGGATTAATAGAATTATTAGGAGAGAGTTTAGAGAAAGAAGAGAGGCGGAAATAAGGGATTTGGGGCCAAATTGAAATGGAAATAACACGCATTGTTGCATTGATAATTATCTATGCCGTTGTGCGTGTTGGTGAGACCATTCTCCGATGGTAGCGGCTTGGGGAAATCTGATTTGGGAGCACGGGCAGTAGATCCATTAGTGGATGAGTAATGCATAATTGTAGCCTGGTTCAATGCATATTGTTCAATTCCATAATGCAACAATGATAATATACCAACAATGAAACAAAATAATTATCAATGCAACAATGTAACTGAATTAATGCAAAACTATATACTGGTTCAATGCAAATTGTTCATTTCCGTAATGCAACAATGATAATATACCAACAATGCAACAAACATAACTATCAATGCAACAATGTAACTGAAGTAATGCACAACTATATACAGGTTCAATGCACATTATCCAATTTCGTAATGCAACAATGTAATTGAATCTCCTCTAATTGATGAATACGTGTTAAATTTGTGTTAAATTCGTAAATACATGTTAAATTCGTAGTAAATTCACGTATCTCATAAATATGGTAACTGAATCTCCTCTAATTGAGGAAAACCGACGGTTATGGTATAATTTCCTTAAAAATCTCACGTAATGTACTATTATGAAAACAAAGCCATTTTTAAAATTACTAAAATATGCTTCGTGCATCGTTCAAAGCGATGGAATGCACCGCCTTTTTATGATTTTAAAATTGAATCATATCCGTCCGATCATCCAAATCAATGGCTGAGATCATTTCCTATTTCCTACTTTAATTTCACTTTATACCTGAACAACTCCCTATATATATATATATATATCACTTATACATGCAAGTCATCTATGTAAATATTTACACATATGATAGATTATTAAGATCCACATTTATAATCAAATTTTCTAAGCATTACAAGTTGGAATAAATTGACATGATAATTTCACCTAAATAAAATTAAGAACATAATTATTTAATACAATCAAATCATGCAAATTTTAAAAATTTATGAATGCTAATGTAATGCAATTAAATATTTATTGTAATGACGTATAAAAATTTTAATTGTGAAGTTAAACAAATATATATATATATATATAAATAAAAATCTACGGGAGAGGAATTTATAACTAAATGTCTTAAGGTCGATAATTAGTATTTTATTTTTTATTTTTTTCGAGTTTTTACAGAATAAAATAAAAAGAGCTTGATATTTATTGTTTAGCAATATTTTCTTTTTCTTATAAAAAAATACCTGGGTTAAGCTTAAGAGGATGTCTATTATGTTTTTATGAGTAAATATATTTTTAAAAAAATTACTGTTAGTTCAGCAAGAGTCTAATTAGGGAAGGGGGTTTAGAGGAATTAGGGTATGAGTTTGTTTAGTCATCCTCCCAAGTGAAAATTAAGTAAAAGTTGAAGAGGTCAAATTATTTTCAGTTTGAGTACTTTCATACTCTCGATTTTTTTTTTATTTTACCATTTTCATCCGTTTATAAAATTTATTCCTACTTTAAACTTTTTATTTATAGTAAGTGGGTCCACCACACTTTTTATATTCAACTCAATTTAATATAATATATTAAGTATAATTCAAAATTCACTAACTACACACAACACAATTTAAAACAATATATCAAGTGGGACCTTAATTCCACTCACTACATATCATCATTAAAGTCAAAAACACTATATTAAAACTCGCATCAATTCAAACTAAAAAGATATTTGATGGAGGGAGGAAATATAATTTTTAACGTTTTACTAATTTGTGGAGAAAGTGAATACATATTTGATCAAACATTCACACCTGACTCACTATTCATTCATTGAACCAAAATTGGTCAGTTGTTTTCTATTAATAGTGGTCGTATGATTACGACTCCAATCTTGATTTGGTTTATGTCAAATTTTAGTTTTTCACTGTAACTTATAACGACTATCTAAATTTTAAGAAAATTAGAATTATTAAAAAAAAATGTCTGAAAATATACTACTACTTCATTATTTCTAAGTAAATAATCTTATTTTGAGATGTAAAATTTCAAATCCTACACACACTTAATTGATGTTTTCAATTTTATTAGCAAACTATTCACTTTCTTAATATATGTGTTTTTCAAATAAGACTAAATAATTGGCTCGGAATGTAGTATAAATAACTTTTAGAAGATGAAAAACATTTAATCAGATACTCACTCTTCATAATCCTATAATTTTCTGATATGATCATAATTATTCAAAAACAAAATGGTACTATAATTTGAAAATTGTAACGACGTTAATGAATTTGTTGAGAAACATAGTCTTGAGTGTTTTGATTCAAATGATAAAATCTCTACTGAAAAATGATATAAGTTGAGAGTTCCATAGTATAATCTTAATCTTGTTTTATGTAAATTAAAATATTATGGAGTTTACATTTACATGTACTCCAATACTAAAGATTATTAAGACTGAAGGATTAGAACATGAAATTTTATACATCGTACACCGAAAAACTTCAAACGTGGTTGCATTGAAAAATTAGATCTTGAGATTTTAGACTAAAAAGTGCACTGAATGTCATAATGTCAAAAGGGCAAAAAATTGCTTCTCAAATATTAAAATCAACCTTAGACTGAAAGTTAAAATTCAAAAGGGTTGTACTTCAACATCAAAGTCAAACACGTTATATCTTTCTAATTTAGATTAAGATTTTAGAGTCGTCCTTCAAAATCATTTTGTTAGCACTATTTTGGGAAACAAAGACGAAAATTGTAACAGGTAGAATTTCAAAGCTCAACAATTCAATTCCCACAACATATCTATCCAGGAATGTATAAATAGCTCAATATTTCAAACATTTTCAATGACAAAACCAAAATTATGTTACCTTGCGCATGTACAAGCATTCAAATGCATTCAATATCTCAACCTTTTAAATTATTGACTTTCATATTTCAATCTTACGATACTTGATTTTATTGTAAATACTTACGTATTTTTTAAATAGTTAGAACATCAACGTATAATAGATTAGAACTAGTTTAGAAGATTATTCTTCTAGCTTGAATAATCAGACTTGACGTTTATTCAATACTTTATACCACTTTCAAATTTTCAATATAAAGTGTGGACTAACATTTGCATATATTCATAAAATAAATACTAACTAAAAGTAAAGTGAAACACTTAAATTTTGGTCCCAAAAAGAGCAGGTTTGGTGTATTGGAGGGGGAGGGGGGGTTGTGAATACACCAAATCTTAACTTTTCTTGATTCCATTTAACAACAAGATCCAGAGGTCGGCTCACTTGGATAACAAATCAACTTCTCTTTATGAGAGATGTTTATTTACTCAATTAAAGTCTCGATATCAAAGTGAATGATTTGTTCTTTAACATGTCAACTGACAACTTGATGGAGCAGGTCCACTGGTATGTGAAGAGATAGATCATGTGCATAAACGGTGATCTGTTGGTTTCTCTTATACTTAGAAAATACTTAATTTTTATTAGTCAAATGTTATTTAGACAAATTGATTGACACAAAGCACAACTTGTTGGTGAATAATGGATAGATCAATACAATAAATAAATACAAAGTGTAAAGAACACAAATAATTTAATGTGGTTCGAAAATCTCCCTATGTCCACGGTTGATAAAAACTAGATTGATGAATTTCGTAACATTGAATTTCTCTCTTATTTATGCATGTTGAGTACGAGGTATCACTCTCTTATTTATTCTCGTTGAGGACGAGATACGCTTTCTTGTTTATACTTGTTAAGAACAAGATTCTAACTTAATGATTCGTTTTCATCCTTCCACTCTATTGCAGAGCTTAATACAATGTATAATAATGAAGGGATTCTAGAGCTAATGCTTGAAGGGTCTAAGGGTCTATGTATAAATATATAGTTCTAAATGAATATTCTCCACAATATATGAATTCTTGAATGTCGGATGTGGCGTTGATGCTTTTAAGAATTTCTAAAATATGATTTATGGAATTTTGAATGCATGGATTCACCTAATTTTGGAGAATGACTTGAAGTATTTATAATCTCTAAATTTTAAAACTAGCCTTTGTAGCAACATTAAATGTGATATGATTGTTGGTGTTGACTATACTTCTAGTCGTTGGAGTTTATCCTACGTATCATCTGACGTGACATGTTGGACAGTTTAGTTGTGATCCATTTACGTAGATCGTTAACTCCTCCAATTTCTATGATAATGTCACGTCCCCATTTCACTTCTCTAAGTAAAATCGAGGAAAACGTGACCAAATAGGAAATACGGATAAGGAAAATGAAACGAAAGCATTGATAAACGGATAATACGTGAAACGTACATCAAAGAGGAGGATTCTGATAGAGTTGTGAGACTGAAGTCCCATACATCAATGAAAACTTAACGTTTGAAGTCATCAGGGAATTAAAACAACGTCAAGAAAATACAGAAACAAGTACAAGTCTGAACTACATAGTTCGAAGCAAGATATATAGCTAAAAAGTGCTTGGATCTAAAACAAAAGTCTGGCAGCGGAAACTGGATCAATATCTGGATTTACATGTATGACGACATATAAACCACCGAGAGTAAAATAACAAGAGTTTGACAAAAAGCACTGCCGAGCCTTCCACTTCGTCATCACGACTTAACCTGCACATTTATAAATACATGCAGGGCTGAGTACGAAAGTACTCAGTAAACACATGCCGAAATCACATTCGTACTGATATATTTGCAATTGCCGTAATACAGTGCAACATAGGGATTTTGTCACTAAAGAACCTATGTTCACTAAAATTCTTGTGATCTTAAAAGTTCGACAGCGCTGTCTAAGTTCTGGAGTAATCATACATATCTGTAATTCTGTGTGTCGGGAAAGTGGCCACTTTCCTCGAACATTAAACCGGCCAACCAGCTAAGATGACTCACGGTTCTGGTGTACACTAGCCTTAAAAGATAAAGATCTTTAAAAGCCCGAAATCAATTAATTTCAACAGATACGCATCATACCAAAATATAAATATTTTCGACAATGCAATACTTCATAACATTTAAAATTCTAAGCATTCTAAACGAAAATCATACTTTTGGTACAACGCATGCGATTTTATTTGTAAAAGAAAGCCTACCTGATATGCTTCCTTGTCTAACGAAAAGCTGGTCTAGATCGACTGGAATTACCTTTCGCCGAACCTTAATCGTAATTAAGAAGAAAGATACTCTTCGTGAGTATTAATTTGTCTTATCTAAACAAAATGAAATAATATGCTATTATTTCATAATTTATCCTAACTATTACTCAATTTAGAATTGAGTTTCTAGCAGTTAACCCAACTTATTATTGAAGATTTCCAATAATTAGTTACTTATCGAATTTCTCTATAATATTCTCTAAATCATCCTATCTAATTAAGGTACTATAGTAAGTCGAGATATCTTACTCGAAATAATTTAATTATTGATTAAGAATATATCGGTAACCGGCTAAATTCTCATTTCTTGTTTTAACTTGGTTTACTATATTTATTGGGTTTATCTCGATTGATAATTTACTTAACTAATTCATCTTTAATTTCTAAGACTTAATAAATCAAGTTAATACTTAAGAATTAAATCTTAGTTGCTCTAATTTATTTTATATCGAGGCCCATGTTGTGAATCGAAATATAGATAATATGTTTTACAGTCTGATCAGATTTTTATTACGGAGCCCAGTCCGTTTATTAAACTGCCCACTTAGATTTTGGATCTGGGCCCAGACAAATTTTAATTCGGGTCTAATCTTGCATCAAATAATTTAGCCCAATATAATTTAATTGTTTGGCCCATCTGTTTTATTGGTTTCGGCCCAATCAATTTATTTCATTTCAGCCCATTCTTCTTAATACTCCAGCCCATTTATTTTAATTCCTTCCCCCCCCCCCCCAGCCCATCTGATAACCCAATTTCAATCTAACCCTAGACACACACCCACACTCTTTCCCTCTCCCTCGCTTCGCTCTCTCGTTTCTGTCTCTGCTCTCTCGATTTCCCTTCGGTGGAGAGCTCGCCCGTGTTCCCGGTTTAGAGCAGCAAAGGCGTCATTTCTTCTCTCATCTGGCCCTCCTCCAGGTACCTCTCTCTCCCTTTCTCAATCTCTTTAATCCATCTTCGTTCCAGTAAGCTTTTTATCCCAGGTTTTTAAGTCTTAATTTATAAAATCCAAGCTTCAATTTTCGATTTCTATCCTACCTCTCTGCATGTGAAATCTGTAGATTTTTCTACTAAGATTATTTTTTAAACTTCTCAAAATTCTTACTTTCTGCTTTCCTTTCTCGGTCGGTGACGAGGTATTTGAACGGCGGTGGTCGTAGAAGTTCTCAGGCTGCAGTTCTTAACTTCTTCTTCACAGGTAATTTTTCTTTAGCTCTGACCTTGTATTTTCGGTTTTATAAGCATAACCTTCCCTTTCAAAATTTTTGGTTTTAGAACTTTTTATCAAGCTCTGCTTCGATTTTTGGGATTAAGATTTTGGGAATTTTTGTAATCTAGGTTTTTAAATTTTTACACTATTTCCTTACTGAATGTTCAAATTTTCATTAGTTTATGGCTTCAGAATCAAGGCAGGCTATGATTTCGACAATTGGGGTTCAAAATCTGGAAATTTTGAATTTAGATTTTTAATTCTTCGCTTACAGTATGAGAAAAATTCTTTTAGGTTTCTGTTTAATTAAGAGTTTCAATTTCTGTTTCGCTTAAAATATTAAGTGAGTTCTGACTTCGCTTTGATTCATTCTTGGCTGAGGAACATCAAATTTGGTGGCTGGTCCAGATTTTTGGTTGGTCGTTGGAAGGGTTCTGGGGATTGATTCCCATGAGGTAGCTTCTGTTTTTTTAACTTCTGAGATTAATTTAACTTGAGTTGGTTTATCAAGTTCTGGAGTTAGTACACACACATATATATACATGTATGTTCTGGGGTATAAAATGATAATCACATAAGTTCTAGTTCTAAAACAGAATCTATATATATATATATGTCTACGTGTTCTGTTCTGAAAGTCTATGTTTGTTTTCTAAAACTTGTAAAATCTAAATGACTTCTTAGTCATTCTAAGTGATAGGTTTGTAAAAATCTGAACCTAACAGTTAGAGCTTCTAATTCTCTTTTCTTCTTTTCCTATCTCATTGATCATCATGTTCTGTGAAAAGAATTGGGGTCTAAGGTTCAGTTCTCTTCCTCTGCATAAACTCATACATATATATATATTGCTATATTAACATTTCTGCAGTCAGTAAGCATATGTTCTTAGGTTTGAAACCTATTTGAAATTCTACACTTTGCATGCTTAATACAGTTTTAAACTCTTTATTGCACTATAACGAACACTAACTGAATGCTTAGAGTCTATGTTTACCTTAGTATTTCTGAGATTTCTGAACGGGGGTGACTCGGGGTAACTTCGGGGCGTGGGTAAAGCTATTCTGAAATAGATTCAGTGAATGAAAAACTGAATTCTTTGAAAATAACCAAACGATGTGTTTCAGCTAGGATCCAGTACTTAGACTGAAAAGATGAAACCAAACTTACCTTTACTGCTTCTAAATCTGAACCTTGGGTTGGAAATGGCTAAGAACTCTTCTGGGGGTGAGTGCTGCTGAGTGGGAGATGGAAGTGAATTGGATGTTGAGGTAATATGTGTGGGAGAGTGTTTCTTCTTTTGGGGTTGGCTTGCAACGTATATAGAGATGTGTTATACTTCTGTAATGTAAGCAGCAGAGCTGCTGTTCTCTAACATATAAATCCCTTAATTTACTCACTCTATCATCTATGCTACAGCTATAACTCAAGTGCTTTGCTATGTTCTGATTTTCATTGACTTCTGGGGCATCCCATTAATGTGATATCTTCTTATGTTGCAGGTAGAATCTTGGAGTGGTGAAGATGAGTAGCTCGACTGCTGCTTTGTTTCTTTCCTTTCCCTTGCCTTTACTCTATTCTGCTTTCCCCTTCTCCAATTAGGATGATGGAATAGAAAGTTGAGTAATGGTGTGCAGTAGCTAGTTTCTCCAATAACTTCTTAGGAACCAAATCTGCTTCACAGATTTTGTTGCTTTCCCTTCTTCGACTAAATAGTTCTAGATGTAATACCATGTGCTTCCTATATCTATGTATGATACACGGTGGTTTCAGATTTTGGGACATGAAAATTTTAGCTGTAACTATATGTATATACATGCATTTATCTATTTTAAGAAATTTGTATTCTATTATATCTGGGTTCATTAATGCAAACACTAACATTCTACTAATCACCAATTAATTACTTATGCAGTTTAACATCATCCAATTATTAATACAAATCCTATAAGTATACAACTTCACTTGTACCAATCCATAATAATATAGGCCATAATTCTTTTTACACATCATTACTGTTAAAGTTAAACATATAACCTCTATAGTATATAATCACACTTCTAATTGTTAAATACTTAGTTAAGCAATTATTAATACAAATCCTATAAGTATACAACTTCACTTGTACCAATCCATAATAATATAGGCCATAATTCTTTTTACACATCATTACTGTTAAAGTTAAACATATAACCTCTATAGTATATAATCACACTTCTAATTGTTAAATACTTAGTTAAGCAATTTAATTATCTAATCGAACTTTAACTTTCGATCATGCACTCCAAGAATTCATTTAGTTCGTCTTCTAAGATAACCTCATTTTCTAAACGAGCTTACATAAATAATTACCATACTCAAATGACTAAAATGTGCACGCAAACAATAACTACTAATATCAATTAGCTAATCGACATAAAATATACAACGAAAAATTATTATTGAGATTTCTGATACATAATCATCAGGAAAATTTTACGGGCCATTACAGATAAGCTTACTGGGAACATAGGGAATGTTAATACTTCGATATGCACTTGGACAAGTCAACTCATGATCTGTGTCTTGAGTTGTCTCCTATTATAGTCCCTTCATTTATATACGTAACTAGTGTAGTGCCCGTGTGATGCACGGTATAAAAGAGTGAAAAATTATTTATTGAAAAAAAAGAAGTATATAAACAACAATCATAATCATATTTTTATAGGCTAACAATCATAATCATTATATCAAAAAAGTAATATTACTTTTATATAGAAATTATTTATTTTATATAGAAAGTGAGAAGCCGACTAATTCGGGATATAAATGATTGAGATTGCTGAGGGAAAATGTTCGGAGACACCTGAACAGAGAAGAAAGCGCCGGCGAGATGTGCTCCGAAAAGCAGCGACTGAGCGTCTGAATAAATTTTGAAATTTAAAGTTAGGGCACAAAATAATAGATAGTATAAATTAAGTTTTAAATTGATTTAGAAGTATAGTAACAGAATTCTAACAGAAAAAATTGTAATCTATATATTTTTTTAAATATAACAAATATTTAAAATATTTCCAAAATATTTAGTAACGGAAAACTCCATTACTAATGGTGTCCTTAAATTTAGTAACGAAAAATTCTGTTACCAATTCCGTCGTTCAATATATAAAAAAAATCCGTTGCCATGCCGTTAATATTTAGTAACATTCCGTTACTATTCTGTTTCTATATAAAGCATTTTTTGTAGTGAATACTATAAACTAATGTAAAACAAACATTTTTGATATCACAATGCACAAACTAATATTGCAGTATTTGTACGATACATGGTATGTAATTTATTAAAAATTTGGTATTAATATTTTGGGAAAATATCGATTTAAGTCAAAAATTACGATTTTGCAAGTTATTTATGATCAAATAATTATTATAGTTTTATATAAATTAGTGTCACTTGTATTCAATAGGGTTAAACCGTTTAAAATTTATCTTCAAAAATCGAATAGTACTCGAAGTAAACTAATCATCATGTTTTTGGAGTCACTTCTGAGTTTGTATATCAAAGTTGACAGTAAGCATATGAATATCAATTCAGTCATTTCGTTAAGCTTCATGTCAACCCACTCAAATGATCATTTTATTCGGTTTAGTTTCACTTCAATTTCAACTAACCCAACTTCTCACTATATTTTTTTTTTTCAATAATACATTTGTTGGTATGTAATCGAAAATCGATACTCAAACTCTTTTATTTTTTATTAAATATTATTTAAGATAATTAACAACACATAACATATATAAGAAGACTATAATTTAAAATATAATATTTAAGGTGCAATAAAATTCAACCAACTTAATGAAAATGAAACAGTAATACAAAAGAGCAATTCAAGCTAAAAAACTTTAGTTCGTAAAAATTGAAACTAAATTGGAACAAAACAAAATCAGAATATTTAATATATTATTCTTGAGTTCCAAAGGAAACAAAATCACAATACAATTATAGAATATATTATTTTAATATATAATTATATATATAAAACACAATAATCAAATTATTCTTGTGTTCCAAGAAATATTTACCTACTATATAGCTACATATTTTAGACATATATGAAAATTAAAACTTGAAGCAAAAATAAATTATCTATCTTTATAACAGTCTATATCTAATCTATATAATAACACATATTAAAACAATAGTCATTGATATGAACCACGATAAAAATCAATCTTGATCCCCAAAATAAATATCTGCCTACAAATTATAGACACACATACAAAAATTAAAATTTGAAGTACATAAATTTTTTTTATCTTAATCTTCATACCAGACAAGTAAATATATCTAACATATTTAATAATAACTAATACAATCTTTTAAACCACTATTTATCTCCTTTTATAACAAATTAAATATGTATATCTAAATAGAGTATGTTTATATGAGAAATAATAGATATAGGTCACCTAGATCAATGGTTGATATTTATTAAATTAAATTTAAATATTTTAGAAATATGAAAGTTAATTTTTAAATGGAAGTTAATTTGCAGATTATATCACACCTATTGTTTTATTTGAATGGATGGTTGATATTTTTTCTAATTTATCACATAATTCTTTTTTATATTGATCCAAAATCTATCTACATATATAACATCACTAACATATTAATGTTTTAATATATAATCCATTATATGAACAAAAAATTCATATCAATCTTAAGCTCCCAAAATAAATCTAAATTAATGTCGTGAAGATATGTAGCATTAAATACCAACAGTTAACATTAAGTACCAATACAACGAACTATATTATTTAATTTTTTAATTTATCTTTTACAATACGTATTTTTTCAGTTACTATATTTAATTTTAAATTTTTTAAAAATTAAAAATAAGGGTGAATAATATCTATCTAAATTAGTTTCCATGTACCTACAAATAATAAATATTTTTTAAAATAAAAGGAAATCTTGAGCCAAAATAAATATGTTAATACAAATAATAGATTTTGTTGAAATAAAGATCAATTTTGAGGCACAAAAATATTTATCTATCTAAATCATCTTTAAAGCAAAATAAATAATTATATCTAACACGTTTAATACAATAGTAACTAATAAACTTTTTATGCTATCACTATTTAGATGAATCACAAAATAAGATTAATTTTGTGACCATTTTTTTTCTATCTTATATAAATAATAACATTTCTAAAAATCAAGATTTGATGTACAAAAATATTTATCTCTATAGCAAATTAAACATATATATTTATATAATCTATATAATAGTACTTAATATAGTATTTTAATATATAATATTTATATGAATAAAATATAAAAATCAATTTTGAGTTCCAATAATCAATATAGGTTAATTTCGAGCAAATAGGTAGCATTAGATGCAATAATTAGTATACCATTCTAACATCTAATTAATTATCCACATTTAAAATAAAATAGGTTAGTGTATTGTTTATGGTTATATTTGTTGTTAATAGGTTCTGTATTAAGCATTAATGAAAAGTTATCAATGCAAAAAAAATAGGAAAATTGTGAGAATATATATATATATGTTTATCAAATTAAGAACATTATATCTTCTATATATATTCAGGAGCCTTTTTGCAGAAAATTTGAAGTATAAAAAAAGTATTAAATGGAATTATTCTAAATAACTTAAACTATTAGATAAGAAAATAAAATAGCTCTAATTAAACAAATATATCGTGAAGCAATTTTCAAAATTTAAAGCTTCTTAATAATAAAGATTTCTATAAGTGAGGACACGGCTTGCCTCGAGCCGTGCACCATGTCAATCAAACAAATTATCTACTCCATTCGTCCCGCTAAAAGTGACTACGTTTCCTTTTTAGGTTGTCCCATTAAAAGTGGTCACTTTCTCAAAAAAAGAAATAATTTTACCTTTAAAATACATTTCTCTTACTTTTTAACACACAAAACTTTACCTTCTTAATCTCCGTGCCCACTCACTTGTGGCCGCTTTTAGCGGGACGGAGGTAGTACTTTTTATTTCAAAAAGTCACATTTGTTTAGGAGAAAATTAATAATACTTAATTTGCTAACAAAATATGTATAATATACCTAAAGACTAAATACACATGTAAAAAATATTCATTTTTTTTAAATTGGAAACTTTTGATAACGTACAACCCCTTGCCCATATAAACAACTGTTGGTAATTTCATACGTTAAGCATGATTTTATTTATATTTTTCATGTTGTAATCACATATTATGTATGCTTATAGTGTATTGAGCAATGTTCATGGACAACCGGTGGCACAATCTCATCCACCGGTGGATGATATATATGCATGTTGTTGCCACCGGTTGTAGTGTATTATAGGTGTAGATTATTTATGGAGCGCGAATAACTGACAACCGGTGGCACAAAATGAATATATATAATCTACCGGTGGGAAGAAGACCACCGGTGGTTGAGGTTGTGCCACCGCTTGTCATGCCAAATAGGTGGAAACTCTGGAAACAAGTTTCCAACTATTTGGCATGACAACCGGTGGTACAAACTAAAGAAATATCAACAACCGGTGGTTATGACACCACCGATGGTTGTTCTTGTGCGAGCGGTTATCTATTTCTACCGAATAAAATATAGATTAATGAGAATCTTACACTTTATGTTGATTCCAATAAAATGTGTAAGAGAAGTGTAAAAAAATCTTACATTTTTTATTAAAAGTGAATAATTTCTACATGTATATTAAGTTTTAGGTACTTTATACATGTACATTTTACAAAATGGGTAGTTTTATCTATTATCACCATTTGTTTTATGTTTATATAGATGGCGGCGTAGTACACAGTTGTGCATCAATTCTCATACAATAGCTGACTTTGTGTATTATGTCCTAATTTAAATTTATTTTTCAATTTTAATTTTCACAGTGTTTTGGGCGTCATTTCTCAAATTTTTTTCGCTCAGACTTTATATATATATATAGTTAATTAAAAAATAATACTCTCATATCCCAATAAGCATGACACAAAATTTTTAGACACGATTATTAAAGTGAACGTATAAACTATTGTAAGAGTGATAAAGGTGGTAGAGTTCACACCTTTTTAAAGGGATAACTTTTACTATTTTAAAAATGTGTTAAACTTAGTGCAAGTCCAAATAAAGAAATTGTGACAAATTTAATGGGATATAGGAAGTACAAATTAATAAATTAATTAGAGACATAATAATTAGATAGTGGGGAGTAAAAATAAATAATCTTAAATTAATTTCTATATAATTTAAAATATATAAATTAATAAAATAATAAATATAATTTTATAAGTAAAATTTAAACAATTATTGATAATATGGAGAAAAAAATAAAAAATATAAATATATTTATATTTATATACTATTAATTATTTATAGTGACCTAATTTAAAATTAATAAAAGTAACTTAAAATAAAAAATACACATTTTTCAATTAATTATATATAAAAATAGACAAATCAATAAAAAAAAATATAATCTTAAATTTAATGTCATAAATTAAAAAATAAAAACTGAAAAGACAATAAGATAAATATAATAAAAAATATATAAATTTCATAAAATATATGAATTGATAAAATAATAAATATAATATTATAAATAGAATTAAAAATTAAATATAGATAATATAAAAAAAGAAAAAGGAAAAAATAAAAATATAATAAATAAATAGAATAAAAAAAGAAAGAATAAGATGGGTAAATTTTATATAGTGTTTGGAGGAATGTGTAAAGATCATCCCGTTAGCTTTTATATATATAGATAAAAACATTATATTTAGGCTTTAAAGGTTGTTAAATGTAAAATTGTAGTTTCATTCCATTCCATTCCCACAGCTCATCCCCGTCCTTCTGACTTTCTCTCTCTACCAATAATCTTTCACGGCTTCAATTCAAATAACAGTCTCCACAATCCACTCAATAATGACATGCAATTCACTGTGCACACTCGATGTTTTACCCCAAAAAATCGTCCTGCCCAGGCCGACTTCGACCTTGTCTCCTCAAGAAGCCCTCTTATTTCTCCACAAATGTGCCAATTTCAAACAGATGAAGCAAATTCACGCCAAAATCATCCGAAGCAGCATCCATAACGACCAAGTCATCGTCGCCAGATTGGTTCGTCTCTGCTCCTCGTATCACGAGCTCGATTACGCCGCTCTACTCTTCCGACACGCTCAAAATCCATCCACATTCGTTTGGAATTTGCTCATTAGAACGTACACCGTTAATGATTGCCCGCACCGAGCTATTCTTCTCTACAATTCCATGATTTTTCGAGGCGTGGCTATGGATAAATTCACCTTTCCCTTCGTCATGAAAGCATGCCTGGCGATTTCTTGTGTGGAGAAAGCTAAGGAGATTTATGGCTTTGCTGTAAAGTCTGGGTTTCACGGAGACATGTATTTGGATAATGTTTTGATAGATATTTACATGAAATGTGGGGCTTTGAATGATGCGCTGAAGGTGTTCGATAGAATGCGGCACCGAAGTGTCGTTTCGTGGACGACTATAGTCGCAGGGCTTGTGCTGAACGGGAGAACGGATGTAGCGCAGAAGGTGTTCGACAAAATGCTGGCGAGGAACGTTGTTTCTTGGACAGCGATGATCAATGGCTACGCCAAGAGTGCAAAACCGGAGATGGCGTTTGAGCTCTACAAAGAGATGCAGCGTGATAATGTGAAGCCAAACGAGTACACGTTGGTCGCTCTTCTATCGGCTGCAGCCGAGATGGGGAGCCTCAAATTGGGCCGTTTGATACATGACTATGCAATCAAGAATGGGTTTGAGATTGGGGTGTTTCTCGGGACATCTCTCATCGACATGTACAGCAAATGCGGCAGTTTGGATTGCGCGAAGCTAGTGTTTCAAGAAATGGAGAGCAAGAGCGTGGCCACGTGGAACACAATGATCACGAGCTTGGGTGTTCATGGGCAGGGCGAGGAAGCCATTGCCATCTTTGAAGAGATGGAGAGGATCGGCATGAAGCCGGATGCAATAACTTTTGCTGGTGTACTAAGCGCTTGCGTGCAGACAGGCAGTATCGACAGGGGTCGTAGATACTTGTATTACATGGTTGAACGCTACGGCATTGAGCCTTCCTTTGAGCATTACATTTGCCTCTTTGAGATGCAGTCAAAGTTGCTGGATCTAGAGTCATCAGACTGACATCATCCTAGTTCTTGAATCAGAAAAACAAGAACCGAGTGCATCAGCCTATTATTTATACTAGGAATGGCTACTTCTTGGAGCAACCCAGTCGGGGAAAATACCTGGGATCGTGTTCCGGTTGGCTGCATATTCGTTGCTGCCTAGAGGTTCAAAGCATAAAAACAAGAAGTAGAAGCAGCAGCAGCATCTACGGGTAACCTATCTGCATTACAGTTACATATCGAACTTCTTTACTACAAAGAACGAGCAAACTTTAAAATCATTGAACAAGTGTATAGACTAGATATTTTGTCTAAAGAGGTATAGCAACCTAGAAATCAACAGAGTCATGAACTGGGTAAATAATTTCAGCTTTTGTATTTATATATTCGGGTGAGTAAATCTACACTTCTTTTTTTCCTCTGTAAAGTTGACTATACATAAAGAATCTACATTCCTCAGGAATCTGAGTAATCGATCTATGAACCATTGGAGTGTGTATTATATCTTTTTGCAAGTGAATGCGTGCATCTGGCTAAATAATTGACAACGAGCCACTACGTTCGATTACAAGAGTGTATCACATAGTACACGAGCTAGTATCCGTGATGACAATCGACTGAGGATCTCTGGGAGCACCTTCAAGGAGAGACCTGGCAACACCGGGAGTAACTCTTGGACCACCTGAGGAACATTTATTATACCCTGCAGAAGCACATAATTAAGTTGTGTGAGTAGCTTATATCTCACCATGTTAGGCTCCGGTCAACATCTAAAATAATCAGTGAAAATTTCCATAAGCAGTAAGCTATAAACACCACATATTGTGCCTTCTAAGGAATAAGCATTAGTTTCTTTTACATGCTCTAATTGTAGTTGAAGGTTTTCTTTAAGCTTACAGAAAGTTCATTGAGTCCAAAGAAGCTTGAACTTGGCATTACCTGACATGATGAGGCTGCAGTTCCGGCAGCAAAGAATTCGATGATTTTCTGAACATTGTTCAGTATGACTTTGTCTTCCTCGGTTACAGAGGGAAGAAGTGCAGCTGTCCTGAAAGGCCCCAGAGTAGGAACCAAACTAAAAACTGGGGCTACATTTCCAACACCAATAAAAGCCATTATCTGCACCAACTGTTCCCTTGAGATAGCATCAATGCCTTTCACAATCTGTTCATGAGTCAATAGAAAACAACATTTATTGGAATAGCACAAAATCTACTGTAGCAACTTGTGTGCAGAAATCTCTGATCATCACACCTCACAGTATCATGAATTATAGATTTCCCCTTTACCACCCTAATCGGTCATATTCATATAGGTTATTGCTACATTTGCAGTCAACAAAGCAGCTAGTGAGTTGGCAAACGAGCCTTCAGTTGATCAATAAGAAGTGCATGGCTGCTAGAAACCATTGACCACGAAAAGAAGAGAGAAAACTAGGTAGCTATATGAAATTAGTTATAATATATTTAAGAGTAGGGGAAAACATGATTTTGAAATGCAAAGAATTACAAATAGATTTGCATAAAATGTCACATTCATTTACATGCATAGATGACTTCAAAGGAAAATTAGTTAAGTGATGACATAGTTGCTATAACAAATGCTACGGTCATCAATCAACATACTAGTGAATCAAAGCAATAAAGATGGTACTACGTAGATAGCATCAAAGGGGCATAGATCTTTCAGTATGCTATCCATGGTGAAGTTATCTTATTTCGACTTGCTATGATCCCTGTGTGTCTTATCAAGCAACCAAGATTCTAACCGATAATTTTTGCAACAAAATTACTTCAATCTTGTGCCTTGATTAAATATTACCTCATCTAGCAGAAACTCTCGAAAAAAATTCCCTTTATCAGACAGTAAGAACCCCAAGGCTGCTCTTGTTTGGATTGTTTGTGTTTGAGAAGTACTACCCGCAAAAGCAGGAATCAAACTATTAAATTGTGGTTGTAAAAATCCAAGTTCTGCCATTCCTCCATTGAGATTTTCGCCTCCTCCGCTTTTTGCAGCATCTATGAAAGCCTCAAAAGCTTGCATGACATCTATAAATCTTTCAGCATCAAAGACTCCAGATTTTCCATATATAGTGTATCGCAAAGCAGACCTCAATCGTGGGGATTCGTCAGTGAGAAGCCTCTGAGATTCACAGAAAGAAGTAATTGGCTGTTAATTATTTGTGTAAATCAAAGGAAAAGAACTGTGTACTATAGATTTGGTTTAGAACAATATAGGTGGAATAGCAAATTCAGGATGCCGTATATAAATAGTATAACCTGTGCAACGTATGGATAAGCTTCATCCACAATAGCAAACTCAGGATTGCCCACCAAAGCTATACCCTCCAGCACCCCAATTGCTCTAATAATGAGTGCAAAGTAAGGCGGTATTCTAAATGGGTAATCAAACGTTATTTGAGCTAAATCTGATGCCAATTCTTGAAAGTTGATATTTTTGGCTCCCCCACCCTCCAGCGCCTGATCGAAAACTTTGGCCAGCACAGGCATGATGGGCTCTAAATTAACTCCATCTGGAATGAAGCCAAGTTTGACAAAATCTTTAACAATAGCAGCATAATCTCGATGAATAAGATGAGCTATAGCCTCAATCATCCCGAATTTCTGATCATCCGTCAATTTCGTGACCAAGCCTGCCATTTTTAGTGCAATTAAAAAAGAGCATAAAACCAAACCTACACATAAGATGTATGGAAGAAAATAAGGCTGGATAAATTGAAAGGAGGTGGAATATCACTCCCAGGAAACTATGAGATCAGAAGTGTTAATAGAGTTCATCTAGAATTTAAATTGTCTAATGTAGATCAGCAGATACCATTGTTGAAAGAAATCCTTTTACAAGTACATTTTCCTACATGAAGTACGTGAATTTAGCAGATTGTAATTGCTTACCAAAATCTAGTATTGCTAACTTCCCATCAGGAGTTCGGATTAGATTTCCTGGATGTGGATCGGCATGGAAGAAACCCGTATCAAGCAGCTTTGGATCCAAATTGAAATGAGGATGGTTATATATAAATATATATATATATATATATATATATATGTGGAGAAAGATTAAATAGCAACTTCCTATAAGTGTGATGGTAGCTTAAGAGGGTCTTATCATCTTTAATTGAATTGACCATATGTTAATGGATAAATATTAACAGAACACTCAGAGCTAGTTAAATACGTCTTGGATTAATTTATTTCTGCAACTATTTAATGATCGATGATTTGAATATAAGATGACAAATCCTGCATAAACAAATTTATTTGCACATTCATATAGTGACATTTAAAGGCAGGCAACAAGACAACCCTAAGATGTATCAAAAAGGCATGAAGCATTCACAAATGATAAAGTTAAGAACAATTACAACAATAATTACCTGCTTGAGGTAGCATATCACACCGACATTTACCAGCTCTCCAACATCACTTTCAGTACTTTGTGACAGCTTCTCTCCATCTATCCACTGTGTGGTAAGAACCTTCCTTGCAGTATATTTACTGTATGTTCTAGGAACTACTACCTATAAAGTAGAGCTCTGTCAGAGTAATGGAAATTACCAAGCTGATTTTGGATAGCCATGGTAATCGCTATATAAAAAATCATTTTAACAGAAAAATTACTTGCGGAAGGTCTTTCTTCATCATTTCAGCAAATATTGTTCCATTTTCCCCCTCATTAATGTAATCCAGCTCTTCAAAGAAACGAGCAGCCCACTCATCCACTAATCCCACAACATCTATGGAGACCTGAAATAAATTGTGGCATCATCCAAACATTAATTTCAAGGTAATATAAGAAGAGACAAGTATAATCAGTACCTGAGGGAACTTCCGAAGAAAAAGACCTATGTTTCTTATGATAAACAGATCGACTGTCACAGTTTCCAGAACAAATGGCCTCTGCACCTTAACTGCTACGAGATCCCCATTTTCTTTTAGCCGGCCTTTGTAGACCTGGCCAAGAGAGGCTGTAAAAGTAAAAGTAAAAGAAATAATAAACTATCAGCTACTTAAACAAAAGTAGGAAAATATTTCACATCTAATTTCCTTTCTGAAGTAAGAGATTCTGAGCACATCCAAGCTGATTTTATGAGAACCAAGGTGAACAAAGACTCAAACCAATTGATATTACCAGCAGCAATAGGTGAAGGAGAAAGCTCGGAGTAGATATTGTACCACGGCTGTCCGAGCTCTTCTTCAATAAGAGCCATTGCCATGTCATCTGGAAAGGATGGGACCTAAAAACATAATGGGCTAATTAGTTAATCATTGAATAGTGGAAAAGAAACAATATAGTTGAAATTTCCTCTTGAATATCAGTCACTTCCATAAAAGCAAGCAAGGTAGAGATTTTACAATTCAAAAAAGGTTTCTAAGAAGGAATCTTGTGAAATGCACCACGGTGTTGAGATTGTGATGGAGCACAAATAAGCAGACCTCTCAAAGTTAGTACAATTGACAGGTGATGAAAGTAAAGAAGTAAGCTTTATGATCTTCATTATTTCCCATGCTTGACAAAAATAAAAGCAGAGATTATAGAGTACACCTTATATCCCCTTAGACTAAGTATATGAACATGCTTCCCTAGACAAACTGATAGAGGTAAAGTGAAACTCGACCACAGCTAAGAAATGTCAGAACCCTGTAGCTAGAAAATAAATTCCACCTAGCAATATTGATTTATTAATGATATTATAACACAGGAAGTAGCTGCTAATTAATAAAGTGAAAGTCTAAAATTCTTAGTATTTCCCATAAATTCCAAATAAACTAGTTGTATACTTGTATCATGACACCATCGGAAGAGGGTAAGAATATATTTGTTACCTTATCATGTCACTGCAATCTCAAGAATAATTTGTTACCTTATCACAAAGCTTCTGCAGTTCAGTCATTGCACTAGGCGACAATATATCAGGTCGGATGCTCAATGCTTGCCCAAGTTTAATGTATGCTGGACCCAAAGAGGTAACAATCTCCCTCAATTCAATAGCTCGAGCGACTTCATTCTGTGTACACATATAAAGCAATTCCGGTTAATCCAAAAGCTTGAAATTAAGTTGCATAATTATCAAAATTAATGCTGTAATCATATTTAGTTGGTTATTACTTCCATTTTAAAACATGTGTTCTATGCCTTTATGAAAATTTACCCATTTCGTCCATGAATGAACATTTAATGCATGATCGTTGTTATCAAATCCAGCTTTCTTTAGAAATATTAAGATGATGGTGTTGATATTCTATCAATTAGCTTATGTAGCATTATTACTTAACTTAAGCATGCATAAACTAGGATCAAAACTTCTCCTCTTTGGAGGGATTTTCATTTAATAACAGCAATAATGATCTTTCCCTTTGATCTAAGGAAAGCTTAGAGAGCTATCAGCCGCTTTGGCAGAAACCATAAAGATCGCAGTATGAGGAATGTAACTTACCAAACGGGAATAACCTTCACCTTAAACTACCTTCCTTGCCTTCAACTATTTAGATAATAGAGTTAAAAATAATTAATTTAGGAACCTCTTCTCAGTGTTCTCATGCAACACACAAATCCAACCAGGCAGTAACATCAGTTTATGACAACAGTTAGTAGGCAACAATCTTCTCCTAATCCATTACAAAAATTGAGCGTGGCCCATGTAGCTCAAAGAAATGTATCAATCTTTTAATAGGCCACTTCATTGTATTCTTGAAGAAGAAAAGTCATTGTCTTTGCAATTCGAAAAAAAGAAACCGAATGAGTCTTGCTACCTCCTTTAGTTTATTATTTATTAAATCCCAGAGGAGACGGGCGAAAAAGCCACCAGCAACAGAAGTTAACTGAATAATGCGAGTTGCAACAGCACGTGGTCTTTTTCCCCAATAACCAGCAATGGTATTAGGATCATACACCATTGGTAATAATTCACTGCTCTCATCAACCTGAAGGAGTTGAAAGACTCAATAATTAAATAAATACAATTGGTCCTCCATAATCTAAATGCTAAATGAAGCCTTACAGGCCAGTAATTAGAACAAACAAAAGTTTCGGCTATATGGTTATAATTACTTTATGTTTTTATCACATTTCGATTAGTTTCTGCAAAAAAAAAAAAGCTTTCTATGTACTAATGATGACCAATGACATATGAAAATCAATGTATCCCACATTTTGATCTATTTATACGACATTCAACATAACATGTAAGAATTATGACCATTACCAGTGAGAAGGCATGTAGCTTTATCATATTGTATAAAGATGCATAAAATTGATTTTCCAAAAAAGTATTTATCTATTCTAAACTTGTATGTTCAAGCTGTCAGAAGTCATCTTCTGATAGGAGCAGCAATACTAATGTCTAAAAGTGATTAAAATCCATGCAACAAACCTCTACTAGATGAAGATTGACATTATCTTCAGCAAACAAAGAGTCCTTCAAATTCTGGCCTCGAAGTCCTCTCATGAGACTTGCCAACTGCTCATTTTCCTCCATCTGCGCCCTCACCCTTTTGATATCCTGCGAAACATCTTGGATTCTCTGCCATTTTCAAATTAAACAAATGGCAAAAGTCACCACCTCGATGCCTTACAATTGCATATAAGTTCTCCAAAAGCTTGCAGGAATAGCATCATTGCATGCATGACTCCCAATTTAGCCTTTCTCGTTTACAAGTATTTAATGTATATGAAGAACTCGATCAATTTCTCCCAGTACTTCCCTAAAAACCTTAGTCTGTCAAAAAATATTAAACTTAATAAGGCTATTCTATGCTGCTTTCCATTAACCAAATTAAAAGTTAGTCTAGAACAACTAGCAACAACATTTCATTAAACATCTTAAAATTAAAAATAGAAAATATCACCAACCTCAATTAAAGAACAACTCATTTGGTAAAAAAGAAGAAGAAAAAAAACTCAAAAGACGAGGGAAGTGAAGAAAGAAGCTGAATAAACTGATCAAAACCTACAGTAGAGCGGCCGTTGACCATCTTGTACGGCGCCGGCTTAGGGGTACCATTAACGGCTTTCACCGGCTTGGAATCGGACGGCTGGGGTTCGGTGGCAATGGCTCTGACGAAGGCATTTCGCCTAATTTTAGGGAAAAAGTGGTGGCTTTTGGAGCTGCAGTTCCAGCCGGCGGCGGAGGAGTACGGCGGGGAGCGGTGGAGATGATCAATTCCCCAGTGGACGAGCTGTGCAGCCGCGTCCATGGCGGAAAGGAAACCTTGACAGCAGAGGAATCAGAAGGCCGTAAAAGGAAATGCGAGAATTGAGATGTGGTAGAGCAGAGGGAGGAGCAAATTGGACATGTGTTAGGTGTTTTCTTGGTGAATTGGTGAAAGTGTGAGTAGTTAAATTAGCAGAGCATATAACATACATTTGGAAGGAGAAATACGTGGAGTAATTTATTTTATTTGCTTATTTAGATTTCAGTTACCATTATTGTTGGCGCGATTGCCCTTCCTTTTTTCTATTTATTTATTTTTAATTATGTGTTATAAACTTATAATGAATTGTTTACTTTATTACCACATTGATGATCCAACTTAGTCACAAAATTAGATAAAGATTTGGGGGCTGTAGCTTCTCAACCGAAATTTTGGTCTTAATGAAATTAAGATTAGATTTTGATAGCTATTATATAAGTATTAGGTAGCGGTTTCTCATTCTATACGGCATTCAAAGTCATAGTGAAAATACAAAATGAGTCATCGTGATTATATTATTTAAATTTAATATAATTTTAATTTTTGAAAGGTTATTTAAACATGCTCAACGAGACACCACTTAATTTGGGCCGCTTCTTCCTCAATCAAATTTGGAGATAGGCCACGCAAAAAATGAGTTGTTTGTATAGAGGGAGGATCACACTTGTATGCATCAGTTTGAACTCAACTTTCCACATGGGTGATATTGTGCATAGAGAGCATTTCCTGACTATAACGTGTTTTTTGAACTCAATCAAAAACATAATATCACCATATATGTTCGTGCAAAGGCACAAGAAGGATCATTTTCCTTATCCCAATGAGGACCTGACAAGCTTTGATGGTCTCCAGTATAAAAAAAATTGGCGGATGAATAATGAGAACAATGAGGGTGCCAGTGAGGAGGCCGACTATGAGCTAGGGATAACCTATAAGCATGGCCATGGGTCAGGGGACAGATATGTAGAGTACACATTTCAGACAATCAATGGGCCCAGCCCAGTTCATTGACTTCACCAAGAGATGTGACACATATCTAGCCTGGATGATGGTTCATATTGCATCGATTTGTTGCTCCCAGCAAACTATGGAGTAATGACACCATAAGGAGCTTCAGTTTCAACAAGAGCTAGCGACACATACAACCTTCGACCAAAATATGTACAATTATCTCGATCAATGTCTGACTGACTAAGAGGTGATATTGACCATGCTCACATGTACGGATGTTAACTGGCCACCGCAATACCCAGTGGCGGATCCACGCCTAGTAAAAGTCCCTCCCAAATTTTTTTTAATGAATTTTATACTTAAAAAATCGTAAATTTATCGTTATCTTTACATATATTTATACAATAGCCCCTATTATCGGCTTAAATTATAGAAAAATTTGTTTTTTAATTAACTCATCGAAACTTAGCCCCCTAACATTTTTTTCTGCATGTGCCACTGACAATACCGACCACCACCACAATATTGATGAGATACATACACCAATCATATTCTTTCCTCCCTCCAAACTTATTTTTAGAATATACCTTCTAAAATATGTTTGGAGTAGGGAGTTAGAGTGTGATCGGTGTGTTTAGAATTTTCAATTTGTATCTTTTGTTTTATTTTTTTTATTTTTTCGTTTTTATTTGAGTCGTTTATTTTTTTATTTTGTTTTTTATATCTTTCTTTGGGTCTGGAGTTAGATAGTTTTATTTACGTTCTTATTCTAGTTAGTTATTTGAAGATTAATAATTGTAGTGTTTAAAAATTGTTTATGCTTATGTGAGATATCGATGATGAATTTGTGCTTTAATGTTATATGTTTTGGTGATTTAAGTTCTTCTAAAGCTATTTGTATAGTTCAAGTTTTAAAAGTTGATCTCAATTTCTAAACAAAATGAACAAAAATATAGTGGGTAATTGATCGATGTCTTAGAAACTGGTTCATTTCTTAATCTATGACGATGACATTAGTATAAGCGGTTGATTATACGCTGATCTGATTTTTCTACGCTTGCGGGTTTTTCGTAACTGTTGGGAACCCTAATGTATTTTTGGTTTTGATGATGATCCTTCGAAACACACTTAGCTCTTTTTTTTAGTATTAACTGTTCTACGTGTAAAGCAGATCACTACTTTTAAAGTGAATTATGTTAGAGAACAGATTAGGAGATGACTTGACATGTAAAGGAATTATTCCTATAGAAGTCATTTCTATAAATAGCATAGGATGAAGGCCAAGATTTTATGCCAAGAAGGAATCACTAACCAGATCGTCGCTCACAGCTGAAGACCAGATCAATAGAGTCATCAAACCACCAGATGACATCATCCTACACATCATACCATCTTGCCACGTCAAAAACTGAAGTCCATCCAACAGGGATTGGAAGAGAATCTTCGTTTGACACAAAGAAGGAAAGAAGTCGTTGGCAATCTGCTTTCCATAACTTGAAGATTGAGTCAACGTTCTCTACATGGCAAGAACAGATATGATGGATATCATTGATTGGCAATCTACAATCAATCTCACGCCAATCAACAAACGGCTAGAATTTTAAATTCAATGCCTATATATTTGAAGTTCAAGATCTGGAGAAATATGTGAAAACGCACGCGAGCTATATTGTTAACATACTCTCAAGTAACCTGTGAACCAGACTAAGAGCTTCAAACTTTGATACTACATCACATCAACCTAACCTCGATTCAAGTCTGTCTTATCGAGAGAAAGGAGATCACCCTGCTAGCTAGTAGTTTTCTAGTGGTAACGTAGAGGTAATCTGTTGTAAAGGGACACGACCCTTATTTCGTGCATAAGTATCTCTCTAGCATTGATTGATACTTGTGACTCGTTCTCCACAAGTATAAACAAGCAGAGTATCCTAGTAGTGGATAATCTGGTCTAGATTTGACCAGATCGTGGACGTAGGGTTTTCCCGAACCACGTTAAACAACTGTGTTCTTTATATTTCTGCATATTTACTTTTAGTTGTTTATTATTCTAACCATCTGCACTATCATATAATCTGCATCTCAATCAATCTGCTTAACGATCTGATTATCTCTTAAGGTTTTCTTAATAAGAGCACTCATTAAATCCACCATATTTTCGCACTCACAATACTCAAAAAGTAATAAGATCACTCTTATTATTGACTAAGTGTTTACACTAGAGAGCAATCTGTTTGGACTAATCTGGTAACGATCTGAGTATCAATCTGGTTAGTCATCTGCCGAGCAATTTCTTAAATAAGAATAGCTTGAACTCTCTAATAATTTATCAAGTAAACTGAAAAGTTTGTATTTGGTGTATTCCCCCCCTCACCCCCCCCATACACCAAACCTTGCTCTTTCGGGACCAACAAGTGGTATCAGAGCAGTGGTTCAAATGACCATTGTTTTGTTTCACAAGGTTAATACCTGCGTGGTCAACTTGAATAGATCTAGGAAAACCTATTTTCATTCACGTGCATACTATCTGCTATGGAATCATCTGTTGTCAGGGCTTGTGAAGAATTCTCTATCCAAGGTTATCGAGAATGGAGCTTCAGAATCAAGATGGCACTCAAAGCCATCACTATCTGATGTGGAAAGTTATTGAAGAAGGCCCACTACAGATCACTGAAGAAGTGAAAGTTACTACCTCAATTGGAGTAACAACACAGATAGCTCCTAAAGATCCAAGAAAATACACTGCAGAAGAACGACGCGAAGCCAATCTGGATGACTTTGCTAAAGGTATCATATCTAGCACAATCAAAGGGGTACATCTGGCCAAAATCCAAGATTTGGATACTGCCAAAGAGATGTGGGAAGCCCTACGAGACTTGTGTCTAGGATCTGAAGTCATGATTGAGAACAAGTTGTCTCTAGCCTGCAACAAATATGATGAATTCAAGATGAAACCAGGCGAGGCAATAGAACAAATGAAGATGAGATTCACTGGAATTCTCCTTGAGATATCTGCGTTCAATAAGAACAAATATACTCAAAGGGAGAAGAATATGAAAGTACTAAGAGCTCTTCCACCTAGTTGGGAAATCTATGCTGCAATGCAACCTCTCCGTGCTGATTTCAATGAACTGTCTACAGAAGCATTATTTGACCACCTTGAAGGCCATGAATGCGATATACAAAGAATTCATGGACCAGATCATCTGTCCAAAAAGGCAGAAAGCAGCTCTAAGAAGGACAAAGAAGTAGCCTTCAAAGCAAAGAGCAAACCTGATGAACCTTCTGAACCTTCACTGCTAGATGAAGAGAAAGGCTATGACAAACTATTAAAAGAGTTTGCAATGATCGCCAAATGAATGGACAAGATGGAGATCAGATCGAAAAAATACAGACGCTTCTATAAAGACAATAAAAACAAATTCTACAAAAAGCGAGACAATGATCGACCTGATAACAAGGAAGAATCAAAACAGCAGACTAGTAAAATCTCTAAAACATCTAACTCTACAGATTACACATGTTTTGGTTGTGGCAGAACAGGTCACTTCAAAACAGATTGCCCTGATCTGTCCAAAAGCCAAAGAGAAGAGTTGAGAGCAAAAAGAGATCGAAAACTCAAATATGAGCGCAAGGCCATGCTCGCTGAACAAGATTCAAGCAGCTCGAGTCATTTTTCAGACAGTTTATCAGAGAATGATGAAGCATTCTTCGCAAATGATGAAGAGACCTGGGATGAATGCTACGTTGGACTAGACAACGGTCTGGATGAAGTCGAGGTAAATTCTAGCAACTCTATCTCCTCATATGATAATGATCTGGAACAGGAAATAGAAGATCAAGCTGAATACTCATGGGATGAGGTCAATGAGATGTTCAAAAGCTACTCAAGCATCAAGAGACTGCTTAGAGAAGTCGTGGAAGAGAATGATAGGAGATCTTAAACACAGCAAACACCCAATTTGTTGCTCAAATAACTGATCTGGAAGAACAGATCAAGGGAAAGGACAGTGAGATCCACTCTTTAAATTCAAAAGTTAAAGATCTCATTGTTAGGAACAATGTTGCTGAAGAAAAGATAAAGAAAGGCAAAGAAATGATCTACAAAAGCGATGACCGTGCTAAACTGCTAATCAATATGCAGCAAAAGGGCACATCTGGATTAGGATATCCAGGTCACTCAGAAAAGTCTTCGGGAACCATAAGCTTTGTACCAGAGAGGAAGCAAAAACCAGATCAAGTAAAAAACTTGAAGAACAAGAAAGGTCATCCCCAAAAGATGATAATAAAATAGGCCAGGAACAGGCAATATCATCAAACAATGGGTCAACCAGCTCGTTACACAGAAACATATCATGCTCAAAAAGTAAATGTCAACAGGACAAAAATTGTCAACAGGACAGCTCCTAATAAGAAGAACTTGAAGAAGGATGAAGTAGAAAGATTCCATCCATCTGAAACTCACTCTCTATCTAAAGTTGATAATGATGGGAACATCATTACCTGTTATATTTCTGTTCCTAACCCTAAAATGTTCTGGATTCGAAAGGGAACATTTGCTAATAACCAAGCACCCAAACGTTGAAGGGTAGCTAAGTTTTATTAATTGCAGGATCAGAAGACTGCAAGAAGGAACAAGATAGCTAGAGGAGCAATCTGGATAATAGATAGTGGATGCTCGAAGCACATGACATGTGATAAGAATCTACTATCAGATTACATTGAAAAACCAGGACCTCAGGTCACCTTTGGGTGTAACTCAAAAGGATACACCAGAGGATATGGAAACATAAAAGTTGGCAAGACCACCATCTCAAATATTTCGTATGTTGAGGGTCTTAGTCACAATCTGTTTTCTGTAAGTCAGTTCTGTGCTAACGGTAACCAGATTGTCTTTGATACTAATAACTGTTTTGTGAAGAATAAGGAAGGAGATGAGATACTCCTTACCGAAAGATTGCAGGATAGACTATATATTGTCCAATGGACAAACCAGATCGAGACATGCTTGATAACTAAAACTGTATCAGAAACCAGTTGGTTATGGCATAAAAGATTAAGCCACCTAAATTTCAAGTCAATCAACAGGATTGCCAAAGAAAAACTAGTGGAAGGACTACCAGATCAAGTGTATGATAAAGATCATATATGTGAGGCCTGTCAAGCTGGGAAACAGACCAGATCATCTTTTGCAAGCAAAACAGCTCACTCAACATCAAGAATACTAGAGCTTTTGCATTTAGATCTGTTTGGTCCAGTCAAACCTCAGAGCATAAATGGGAGAAAATACACCTTAGTAATCATAGATGATTACTCAAGATTCACATGGGTCATCTTTTTGCTAAAGAAGAAAGAGACTCTAGACAAACTTCCTGACTTTCTACACAAAATCACCAAACAGAAAGAGATGAGCATAACTTCTATCAGAACAGATCGAGGAACAGAATTTCTCAACCAGAAGATTGAATCATACTGCAACAAAATGGGAATCACTCATCAAACCTCAGCTGCTAGAACACCTCAACAAAATGGTGTCGTTGAGAGAAGAAACAGATCACTTAAAGAGGCAGCTCGTACTATGCTAAATGCTACCAACCTACCCAAGAAGTTCTGGGCAGAAGCAATCTACACAGCCTGTTATACTCAGAACAGATCATCAATAACACTCAGACATGGAAAGACTCCTTATGAGATCTGGAACAACAGAAAACCTAAGATCTCTTACCTTCGCACTTTTGGTTGTTTATGTTACATACACAACAATGGGAAATCTCAATTGAGGACCTTTGATAGCAAAATTGAACCTGAAATATTCTTAGGATATTCTGATGTTAGTAAAGCATATCGAGTCTACAATAAGAACTCTCATATTGTGGAGGTAACACCTCATGTTGTTTTTGATGAGTCTATTGTTGAGTACAGGTCACTAGATGAAAAACAGACAGAAAACCAGTTAACTACTAGAAAGATGAATGAACTACTACTTGAAGACATTCTTATCTGGAATTCAAAAAGTGATGATGAAGAGATTAACACTCAACCTATTGCTGAAGAGATCATACAGCAAGGGGGAACAACACAGCATGATCTGGATGAAAACAGATCACCAAGCAATGAAACAGTCATTGCAGAAGATAATCAATCTGAAAATTCAAATCCAGAAGAAAATCCTAATGAGAATCCATTCCAACCAACTTCTACATCACACCCTGAATTTGAGGAACCAACAAATCAACCTGAACCTGAGATATCAGATGAAGAGATGACCAGGAGAAGGAGATGGATACAAGACCATCCACCAGAACAGATTGTTGGAAACCCATCAGATCGTGTGAAAACCAGAAGAATGCATGGAGAAAGTGCATTGCTAAGCTGCTACCTATCTCGCATTGAACCATCTGATGCTCATGAAGCATTACAAGATGCAGATTGGATAACAGCAATGCAGGAAGAACTCAATGAGTTCAAAAGGAATGAGGTCTGGTATCTCGTGGACAGACCCAAACACCAAGGTGTGATTGGTGTAAAATGGGTGTTCAAAAATAAACGGGATGAGAATGGTGAAGTACTCAGAAATAAAGCCAGATTAGTAGCTAAAGGCTATAATCAACAAGAAGGCATTGATTTTGATGAAACATTTGCACCCGTAGCCATACTAGAAGCAATAAGGCTATTCTTAGCATATGCTGCACACAAAAGGTTCAAGGTATATCGGATGGATGTCAAAAGTGCTTTCCTCAATGGTATCCTTGAAGAAGAAGTCTATGTGGAACAACCACCTGGATTTGAAGAAGCAGATCAGAATCAGAAAGTATACAGACTGACAAAGGCAGTCTATGGTCTAAAGCAAGCCCCTAGAGCTTGGTATGAGACCTTATCAACTTTCCTACTAGAATTTGGATTTAGAAGAGGATCTGTTGACAAGACTTTGTTTATCTTCAAAGTCAAAGAGAACATCCTTCTAGTACAGATCTATGTAGATGATATCATATTTAGATCTCAATCTACCTATCTATGTGACAAATTTGCTGATCTTATGAAAAATAAGTATCAAATGTCCATGATGGGAGAAATGAGTTTCATTTTAGGTTTGCAGGTTAAGCAATTACCAGATGGTATCTTCATTAATCAGACAAAATACATCAACGATCTGCTGACTAAATTTGGACTCAAAGACAGTAACCCAGTGAAAATCCCAATGCAGACCAATGGGAAAATTGATCCTGATCCAGAGGGAAAACCAGCTAACATCACTCAATATAGAGGGATCATAGGATCATTACTCTACCTAACTGCTAGTCGACCTGACATCACATTTGCAATAGGAGTATGTGCAAGATATCAAGCAAATCCCAAAGAATCTCACATGGAAGCAGCTAAGAAGATATTAAGATATCATAAGGGAACAGCTCATATAGGATTATGGTATCCATGTGAAGACAACTTTGAGCTAACTGGATACACAGATTCAGACTACGCTGGATGCAAGCTAGACAGAAAGTCTACATCTGGTACATGTCAGTTTTTAGGAAATAAACTAGTTTCTTGGTTCTCAAAGAAACAGACATCTGTTGCTACATCAACTACAGGGGCTGAATATATGGCAGCTGGAAGTTGTTGTGCACAAATACTCTGGTTAAGACAACAGCTCAAAGACTATGAGATCGATGTCAAGGAGATACCTATTTTCTGTGACAGCTCAAGTGCTATAGCAATCACACAGAATCCTGTTTTACATACCAGATGCAAACATTTAGATGTGAGACATCATTTTATAAGGGATCATGTTGAAAGAAAACATGTACAGATCAAAAAGATACACACTGAGATACAGAGAGCAGATATTCTCACCAAAGCATTACCAGAAGAAAGATTTAAGATGTTTTGTGGTAAATTAAGATTATTAAATCTGGTAGATAGGACCAGATAGTCTTAAAACAGATCATGTAAAATTCCAACTGGGAATTGATACAAGATCATCACATTCCAACAGGGAATTAGAACCAGATTGACATAGTCCAGATTGATAAAGAATATATCAAGTAAAATTCCAACTGGGAATTGTCACCAGATCACAAAGTACATCTTAATGATCAAACAGATCATTAAAATTCCAACCGGGAATTTTTAAAGATCATCACTCTAGATTGATATCCAATTTGGAAAGTGGCATGAACAGATCGATAATGTTGACAACTGTTCATTAATAAAGAGATCGATCTGGACCAGATGCCTTGCAGCCATGTGGATATTAATTAATATCTTTTATTAATTTATCCCATTATTTGGTTAAGGGGGAAAGTCAACTATATACGGCGACTATATCGATTTCATCATAGCATATATCTAATTTCTGACACAGTATATCAAATCTTTTATTTTTGTGATGATTGATACTATGTTTGGGAACAGTGATCAAGGAGATATTTACCAAATCAAAAAAAAGAAAGTATTTTTGACAGTGCAAACAGACACGCGCTACTCCACATCCATAGGATCAAAAGCGCGTGTATCATACACATTATAGAGGCGGTAACAGACTGCAAGTCTATACCTTGGAATGGCGGGAAAAGCTGAAAAAGGGAAGGATATTAAATTATATTATTACCCTACTTATCTCTCTTTCTTTTATATAATTGATAAGGCGGTTCAACTATCACCCACTCTTCAAACCTTCAACACTTCGCGAAATTTTCTACCTTCCAACTCTCTCTCAATCTTTCGAAAAACTCTCTTCTTTTACCAAAATGGCACCCAAATCTTCTGTATTTCTTGAGCAAGTGAATTTGTTGAAACCCTATATTCATCAAGATCTATTTGCAGTACTCGATACCTTCGGTTTTCATAAACTGAACAAGGCCTTCGACCTTGTTAGAAGCTGCAAAGGTTTAAGATTTATGAGTTTTTCTTTTAACTGCTCTATATCATGTCTGCTATGAAATCTCTCTTACTTGCTTTGAGATTAGCTTTACCTATTTACATGTATATGTTCATCGTACCGTGTTATAGAACCGTATATTTTGTACATTCGGTAAACTGCTATTGAGCACTCATACTTCATTGATGGAAGGATAGTGCTCACATATACATTGTTTAACTTTTGTTGTAGGATTTCACAGTATCATCACCACTCATCCTGTCCACTTCTTGCCCAAAGAAGTAGCTGCATTTTATCTCTCATGGCAGAGAGAGAAGGGTGGAAACGAAGCAACCATCTGGGTTAGCAAGGGTAGCACCATCAGCAACACCACTTACAACATTCTAAACATTATTGACAATGTTTACAAGATGAAGGACGAAGGTCTCAGTCTGGGTGACATCAGTGAAGCCCAACTCCAGGAAGCAGTTGAGATGGTAATGGTGGTGCCTATTCGCTACGTGAACAAGATGTTCAACAGAGCCCTACTCGCACCCGAGTTCAAGATAGTCTTCGAATTCGTCCAGCGAATCTTCTTGAACCATAATGGCTCTTATGACCAAGTCACTCCCGAAAAATTCAAGATTCTAGCTGCCATCGTACTTAATTTGCCAGTGAATTGGAGCAGAATCCTATTCGATCTCTTGGCAAAGGAGGCCAAGATGATCACTTTTGTGAAGGGAACAAGCCCTGGGATAGAAGTGAAAAGGAGCAGTCTGAGACACTCCACAAAAATAAGCTACATGCTGGAGTCCTTTTTCAGCCAGCACAAATGGGACTCTGGTGTGGAATTCAATGATCGATTGAGATTCCCAAAGGATCAACACCAGATTGAAATGTCAATGGGCATTTCTGCAAATTTGATTGCAAGGGTGACAGACCCTGTGTTTCTCAACACCTTGATGGAGATGGGCAATTCTAACCCAATCTGGGTTCCTCCATCAGCCCCTGCAGAGAAATCCACCAGAACCAAAGTTACACAAGATAAACCAACAGAAAGGACTCCCAGCAAGAGGGTCACCAGAAGAGCAAGCTCGGTTGACACAGACACATCCACTGCAGCTCAGCCACCCAAACCTAAAAGAAGACGACTACACAAACTTGCTGAAGAAGCCCAGGTTGTGGAACCTGCTGCTGAAACTGTCAACCCTCAACCAGAAGCTGAGGAAGAAGAAATCTTGGTGGCTGGACCACCAGAGGACGTGGCTCCCATTTCATCCTTGGACCCAGGCCATGTCAAGGACTTTTCTCCAGCCCGTACTACAAGTCCATCATCTGCTGAACCGTTAGAGCAGATCGATGAGGAAGTTGAAGGAGAAGATGAATCAACAGATAAGGAAGAAGAAATGAAGAAGGCAGAGACTGTTGTGAAGATGCTAGAGACAGAAGCAGATCACTCTGTCCTCAGGACATTTCCAGGGATACAGCTGACACCAGAAATATATGAAGCAGCCAGACGGCTCAAGTTCCTTTTGCTCATAAAAGATAAAGAATTCTATGTCCTGGATGCTCTTCTCAGAACCAGATCAATACACGCTCTAAAGATTGAAGAGGCCACCTTGCTCAACATCTTCACTGCATCTTCTATTGCTGAGCTAAGGGAGACCTACAAACCAGACATCCTAGGCATGTCTAAATATGAAGCAAACGAGCTCCAGATCGACCTCAGATCTGAATATGAAAAGGCAAATCTGCTAGAATTCTTTGAGAGCATTGAAGAAGGAGTAGTTGAGGAAGTAGGAGTTGAAGCAGAACAATCTGATGCTCACCAACAGGGTGCAGCAACAACAGAACAAGAACCAGATCAGCACATGGCTGATGCTGGAGAGCAGGTCGTGGAGACCACTGCACAGGTTGAGGGGGAACAAGCCAAGACAAGTAAGGCTCACATTGCAGTGGTCAGCCAGCCACATGAAGAACATGAACCAGCTGGACAGAGGGTGGGAGGTATACAAACAGATGACATATATACCCCTGCTGTCGCAGCCACGATGGAGGACTTTGTGGAGATGACAACTTTGGAGGACATATTGATGACTCAACATCAATCACTGTCTAATGCACAAGTAAAAGATCTCATCTCTCACAAAGTTGATCAGTACATGTATGGGACGCTCTCTACAGTCCAGTACGAGGCCACTCGAATTCTCACAGAGTTCAACAACCATCTGAAAACTCATGTTGACCAGGTTGACTCTGATTTGAGAAGAGTGTGCAGGATAAAAATTGAGGAGCTAAGCGAGAAAATGGATGACGATCGATCTGCTGCAGAGGAGAGGAAGGCACAGATCGATCAGACTCTAGGCAGCATGCAGCTCAAAGTTAATGTAATGTACAAAATTGTCACTGAGTTTGCAAAGCATGAAAAAGACATGGTTCATACCATTGTCAAGGAATAAACTGATGGCATAGCAGCTGATGTGATCAAAGAGGCAAATGCAGAAACTAGAGCCATGTTCAGAAGATTTGAATCAGATGGCAAAAACTTTGTTGAGAGGAAGTTGAGTGATCTGCGCTACCCAACAAAGACAAGATTGAGTCTTTTTTTGATGAAATTGCAATTATCAAAGCAGTCCAAGAAGGGTACAAGGAAGATTTGCTCAAAACCAGAGCCTCACTCGAAAAGAAAATTGATGATTCAAATCTAAACATCAATGCCCTGCTGACACAAAAGCTTGATTCTGCGAAGGAAATGAAGGACTTAAAAGAAGAGGTCATCTCCCTTAAGGCACTCATCCAGATGTACGTTGATGATGTCGAAAAGGGGGAAGGACCTAGGAAAGGGAAAAAGTCATCGGTTGCGAAGGGGAAGTTGCAATCATCTGGTGGTGCGGGTGAAATGGAAAAAGCTCAACCTGAGCAGCAGATAGCACCAGAAACTTCCAGCCCATCATCTGCTCCATCTGCTCAAATTGCTCAAATTCAAAAGACAACATCTTCAAGCAGATCGAGCCAATCCCAACCACTAAAGAGAAAGAAGAGATCTGGATCCGGTTGGTTCTCATCTGCTCCAATCAGAACATCAAAGTCTAGAGAAGGAGAGACCAACTGGGTCCCAAAGAACCTAAAAGAAGGATGGGAAGGACTTCGCTATGGCTTCATAATGTGCCGTTACTTTCTCAAAGAGCCAGCATACAGCGAAGGGACACCCAATGAGGCATTTCAACTCTACCTGGACCTGAATGATGCGAGAGATCTGGTAGAAGGAATAAGAGAGGCTGCAGCAAAGGCAAAAATTCAAATTACTGCCCCGGAGAGGGAGTTCAGAACTTGCCCCACCATACCAGGCACTGATCTCCCAGATAAAACTTTTCTGCTCACTTTCATAAACCAACTGGCAGAGAACAGGGGATACAAGATAGACACTGAAGACCCAAATTACATAAGGGTAAGAGAAGGAGTATATGAGAGCATACAGCTCATATCTGACGAAACCAGGGCGAAGATGAAAAAGCAACAGGAGGAGAGAAGGAAGAGCAGATAGTTATACTTTTTCATATCATTATGATCTGTAAATCCTATTTTTTGATGATCTGTAATCTGTCTAGCCTCTTATATATGAAGTTCATTGAGTTTCTGATGACAACCTCCTATTGTCCAGAACATATATAAACTGCTTTAATCGTTATAACTTAATAACGAATCATAATCAATCTGGCTATCTAACCAGATTACTCTTAATAAGTTATTAGGACATATTTATAAAGTGTGGTTTCGACATCATAAAAAAGGGGGAAATTGTTGGGAACCCTAATGTATTTTTGATTTTGATGATGATCCTTCGAAACACTCTTAGCTCTTTTTTTTAGTATTAACTGTTCTACGTGTAAAGCAGATCACTACTTTTAAAGTGAATTATGTTAGAGAACAGATTAGGAGATGACTTGACATGTAAAGGAATTATTCCTATAGAAGTCATTTCTATAAATAGCATAGGATGAAGGCCAAGATTTTATGCCAAGAAGGAATCGATCTGCTGTAACAGACAGCGACCAGATCACTAACCAGATCGTCGCTCACAGCTGAAGACCAGATCAATAGAGTCATCAAACCACCAGATGACATCATCCTACACATCATACCATCTTGCCACGTCAAAAACTGAAGTCCATCCAACAGGGATTGGAAGAGAATCTTCGTTTGACACAAAGAAGGAAAGAAGTCGTTGGCAATCTGCTTTCCATAACTTGAAGATTGAGTCAACGTTCTCTACATGGAAAGAACAGATATGATGGATATCATTGATTGGCAATCTACAATCAATCTCACGCCAATCAACAAACGGCTAGAATTTTAAATTCAATGCCTATATATTTGAAGTTCAAGATCTGGAGAAATATGTGAAAACGCACGCGAGCTATATTGTTAACATACTCTCAAGCAACCTGTGAACCAGACTAAGAGCTTCAAACTGTGATACTACATCACATCAACCTAACCTCGATTCAAGTCTGTCTTATCGAGAGAAAGGAGATCACCCTGCTAGCTAGTAGTTTTCTAGTGGTAACATAGAGATAATCTGTTGTAAAGGGACACGACCCTTATTTCGTGCATAAGTATCTCTCTAGCATTGATTGATACTTGTGACTCGTTCTCCATGAGTATAAACAAGCAGAGTATCCTAGTAGTGGATAATCTGGTCTAGATTTGACCAGATCGTGGACGTAGGGTTTTCCCGAACCACGTTAAACAACTATGTTCTTTATATTTCTGCATATTTACTTTTAGTTGTTTATTATTCTAACCATCTGCACTATCATATAATCTGCATCTCAATCAATCTGCTTAACGATCTGATTATCTCTTAAGGTTTTCTTAATAAGAGCACTCATTAAATCCACCATATTTCCGCACTCACAATACTCAAAAAGTAATAAGATCACTCTTATTATTGACTAAGTGTTTACACTAGAGAGCAATCTGTTTGGACTAATCTGGTAACGATCTGAGTATCAATCTGGTTAGTCATCTGCCGAGCAATTTCTTAAATAAGAATAGCTTGAACTCTCTAATAATTTATCAAGTAAACTGAAAAGTTTGTATTTGGTGTATTCCCCCCCCCTCCCATACACCAAACCTTAATCTTTCGGGACCAACAGTAACCCTAAACAGTGATGTCTTTGGTGGTAGTGATTGACTTAGCTAGAAGTGCTCGACTGTCATTCGCACAAAATCGCGTCTTGATTAACACGAGTTGATTAAATTCGCGTGAGGCGTTTTGAAAAGTTTATTACATAAGAAACCCGATTGGTTGAATTTATTCTGTATGTAATAATTAAGGTTTGAAGCGGATCACTCACGAATATATATATTAATTAATTGTGAGTTGTCAACAAACTCAATTAATTAATGGATTTAGTAAATCTTAAACGCGAGAAATAATGAATGGCAAGAGGGTTACATCCGTAATTTGAATGGATCAAGATGAGTTCAATATTTATCCTATAGTGGAGTCGATAGATATTCATAAAGGAATTTCACTTTATTATATTTTCATAGAGTAATTAATTTGAGATTAAATTAATTTGAATTAATTCATTTAAGTCTAAGTTAGACCAAACAATTAATTAAATTTAATTGGGCCCAAAAGTAACTTGGACAATATTTTAATTAAGTTATGGATTTGACCAAGTTAACATTAATTTTAAATTATTCAAATTTGAATTTGAATAATAGATGGAACTGCGAAGAGATAAAATTGGAATTTAAATTCTATTGTTTGGAATCTTATCCATTCACCTTAGAAACCATAACCTAGCACAAAATATATATAAAAGGAGTACAAGTGGGGGCCAAAAATTCTCTCTTCCCACACACATATTTTTGGCCATATCATAGAGAGATTTATCTCTCTATTTTCGAAAATTCAAGAGTATTCAAACGCTCTAATTTTCGTTCATGTTTCTCTTTAAAATACTTGATAAATTTGCCCACACGATATTCAAGTAGTAGATTGGGAATAAGTTAGATATTTTCGAGGTAGGATCGAAGGAGATCAAGTGAAGATTCTATCGGAGTGGATTGTTGTTCGCGGCTAACGATCTAAATCGTTTCTCCACAAGCGTAGGAGTTGCGCATGAGAATGTATAATTCAATTAATTCTGCAATTATATTCTGCTATGTGTATTAAATGCGTAATAATTAATTATTTATATAATTTATTAAACATGTGGATCATGCGCATTTATAAGCCCCTATATGGGTTCTATATGTTGGTATCAGAGCCGGTCACAGGATTTTAATTTATTGTATAAATTGGATTTAATTATTATATATTTGCATGTGATCGTAATTTGATATTAGGATGCTAGATTTAGTTTCGAGCATTATATCTATGATATTACGTGGCTTATATGTTTTAATACCACAATTATTCGTTTGTTTGTTCTACGCTGCACGTTTTGTGGCTTAAAATTTGTAATCACACGGGGGTTGACCGTGATAGATTATGATTTATTTTTATTTTACATGTACTGCATTTTATTATGTAATTGAATGGGAGACGAAGAACGAAACAGAGAAAAGGAGGCTGGAACCGGGCCACGATGTCCCCATGGGCCCCCTGGCAGCAGCACGGCGAGTGGCATAGCCTGGGCACGCGCAAGGCGCGGCACCAGGCGCCTAGACAGAGCACGCTCGCGGGAGGACATCCCATGCGCAATCCCCGTCGCGGCACAGTGCTAGGTAGGTGCGAAAGCAGGGCGCACGCGAGGAGGGGCGACGGGAGCAGCATGACTTTGGGCTAGACGCGCGCTGGCCGAGCGATGCTTGCGCGACAGGAAAAGGGCGCCAGGCGGACACCGGGCGTGAGGCAGGCGCGCCAGGTGTGGCGCGAGCGACCCGGTGCGCGCGGGGCAGGCGTCATCGGTGTTGGCCCTCGGCCACGCTCAGCACGGCCCATGCTGTCTTGGCAGGCCTCGGACAGTTCACGTGATAAAACTTCTCTAAGATGACTGTAAGTTTTTTACTTGATGGCGATATGACACATCTGTTGTGGGCTTATTAAAGTCAATTAATTTATTTGGTGTTAGGGCTCATGATAATAGCTTAGATGTAATTTAGCAGTTATAGCAGCACTGTGCGGCTTCTGACTATTGAGTTATATGACCAGTAAAACCGTTTTAAAATTGATTGTGTAATCGATCACACTACGTGACTTGCATGATTTATTTTAAAGAGTATGTTCAAAGCATGTTTTCTTTAAGGGTTTTGATTATATGCGTTTGAGCATGTTATTTATAATAGTTTATTTGATTTATTCTCAGTTATGTTAAACATGACTTTCAATCCACTTGCCTCGATTCTTGAAAAGAATCGCTTTGTTTCGGAAAAATATATTTGATTATACGTTGTTCTAATTCATCTACTCTTGCGGGTTTTTCGTAACCCTAAACAGTGATGTCTTGGGTGGTAGTGATTGACTTAGCTAGAAGTGCTCGACTGTCAGTCGCACAGAATCACGTCTTGACTAACATGAGGTGATTAAATCCTCGTGAGACATTCATAAAGGTTTATTACGTAAGAAATCTGATCGGTTGGAATTTATTTCATATGTAATAATTAAGGTCTGAACCGGATCAATCACGAATAAATATATTAATTAATTGTGAATTGTCAACAAACTCAATTAATTAACGGATTTAGTAAATCTTAAACGCGAGAAATAATTAATGACAAGAGGGTTACATCCGTAATTTAAATGGATCAAGATGAGTTCAATATTTATCCTATAGTGGAGTCGATAAATATTTATAACAGAATTTCACTTTATTGTATTTTTATACAATAACTAATTTGAGGTTAAATTAACTTGAATTAATTAATTTAAGTATAAGTTAGACCAAACAATTAATTAAATTTAATTGAACCCAAAAGTGACCTGGAAATTAATTTAATAAAGTTATGGATTTGACCAAGTCAACATTAATTTTAAATTATTCAAATTTGAATTTGAATAATAGATGAATTGTAGAGAGATAAAAGTAGGAATTTAAATTCTATTATTTTGTATCTTATCCATTCACCTTAAACACCATAACCTATCCCAAAATATCTATAAAAGGAGTACAAGTGGGGGCCGAAAATTCTCTCTTCCCACATACATATTTTCTGCCACTTCGTAGAGAGATTTATCTCTATATTTTCAAAAATTCAATAGTATTCAAATGCTCTAATTTTCATTCTTATTTTTCATTAAAATACTGGATAGACTCGCCCACACGATATTCAAGTAGTAGACCGATAATAGGTTAGATGTTTTCGAGGTAAGATCGAAGGAGATCAAGTGGAGATTCCATTGGAGTGGATTGTTGTTCGCGCCTAACGATCCAAATCGTTTCTCCACAAGTGTAGGAGTTGCGTAGGAGAAGGTATAATTTAATTAATTCCGCAATTATATTCTCCTGCGTGTATTAAATGCGTAAGAATTAATTATTTATATACATTATTAAACCTTTGAATCCTGCGCATTTATGATCCCCTTATACTAGTTCTATCAGTTATGTGTGAAGAACTTGATTATTATTTTAGGCTATTTTTGTTTGCCACATCTTTACCTAAACATTGTACTTACTTATAATTTCTTTTGAACATATTTTTAACTCGTATTGTCGTTCTTTTTTATTCAGATGATAGGAGGTGATGGATGTTAAGTAAACCTTGGATCATATGGTTTGTATGTAGGATGTGAGTGTTTCATATTAGATGAACAAAAACTCTATGAAAAATGTGTGTAGGAAAATGTTGGAAGAATAACATAAGTTGTTTGTTAAGAGCATAAAAGAATGCATCTACACTACTAGAAAAACGAGAATAGATGACGGATCATAGATGACATTTTTTTCAAAAACTGTCATCTATGAGCGTTTTTTTTTACATAGATGACATTTTGGAAAAAAAATGTGATGTATGAAGTGTGAGGAAAAATATAGATGACATTTTGTTAAATAATGTCATGGTATAGTGTCATCTATCTATTGCTTAGATGACAATATCATTTAAATGTCATCTATGTGTATGTTTTAATTTAATATACATGACAATTTATTAAAAAATGTCATGTATATTAGCCTAATTTGAATTTATTATCACCGCTCCTATCTCTCTCTCCCTCTAACTCTGCCGTTCTTCTCCCTTCTCACCGCTCTCTCTATCCTTCGGTGCCCGTTTCACCTCTTCTCCATTTCGACGTCGCCATCAGTTACTCCTCCCCCATCTCGATTATTCTCCTTTCCGCGACGTAGCACGGTCCCCACGCCTCGGTACTTACGCGTTCGAATGCCCAGCGGCAAGAAACAGCTCCTGCCGGAGACTCCCCGCCGCCCAGCTCTACCGTCAGGTGACTCTTCTTCCTCATCTCTCTATTTTCTACCTCTCTCTATCTCCACACTCACACAGCTCTCAGTTTCTTGTATTTCTGCTCTCACTCATACACGGTAATTTCTTACCTTCTCGCTCAATTTGGTCATATTTATCGGCCTTGTATCGTGTTCGTATACAACTTGTGAACCTGCAAAATAGATTTTAGGTCGAGTTTCTTACGATTAATTGAAGTATAGGTAACACATATTTTGTTCCTCTTGTAACTCGTTCGATTTTTTTTTATGTTTACTGATAAATTAGGACGAATTTATATCGAATGATTTAGTTTAGACTTTCATACACTACGAAAATATAATTTATTCTTACATATTTATTTTCTGCATTTATCTGTTTTGTGATTTATAGTCGCCTTAGTGTTCGAGAACACCTGCCAAGATGCAGAATGAAGAGGGGCAAAACATGGACCTATACATCCCGCGGAAATGGTATAACTTAATTCTCGCACTTTATCAAGTACATTTTAGTTTCTATTTGTTTTTTGTTGATTTGCTATGTATTGATTATATAATACGTTCAATGAATTTATGCCATTCTGCTCCAAAATCCGTTAAATATTGACTTGAAAATTTTATAACGTGGAGTTGCCATTGAAAATGTCATTATTCTGATGCGAAGTTGCTATTTTGTTCATTTTGTTTGTAGCTCTGCGACCAACCGTCTGATTACGTCCAAGGATCATGCTTCAGTGCAGATCAATGTTGGGCACCTGGATGAGAGGGGGGTCTACACCGGTCAATTCTCTACATTTGCCCTCTGTGGATTCATCCGTGCTCAGGTAATATAAGCTATTCACATTTATCGACTGAGGTCTTCATTTGATTTTAAGGGCATCTTTGTTTTCATAGTACTTGGTTGCTTTTGTGTTGAAATGTTTGCTTCTGAATCTTGCTGGGGCAGTAACTAGTTTTGTAAGCTTTTAGTAACATTGTATGGTACATTAAACTATCTGATAAGTACATTTATTGTGTTAGTTCTTGGATGTACATTTTTCTTTTCCTTATGAACTATACTTTTTGAAGAATAAAATACTTCTCTCATTATGCTTAGGCATAGTTTCTTTTTTCTAATTTGTAGACAATGCTTGCTAAAATATTCGTTTGGTCCAGTAATATCTTCTGGTGATGTCTTTAGGCATTTTAAAGTCATTATGCTATTTATAATGTACATCGTGCTGCTCTTCATTTTCTGAAAATCCTTCTGACGTGTGCTTATCAATCTGTATGTGAGCTCCACTTTCTTTACTTATAATTTTTAACAGGACTTTCAGAACCTTTTGAACTTAAATATTCTTGTTCTCTCATCCTAGGGTGATGCTGACAGTGCTTTGGATCGCCTCTGGCAGAAGAAGAAAATTGAGGCCCGACAACAGTAACATGTTCCTTTTATCTAGCCTCGTGTGGTCTTTACAACAGTACAATGTTTCTACGATCTAGTCTCAGGGTTCAAAATTTGCTCATTCTTGAATGTTTCTTTTTGAAATTGTGTGGTAGTGACCATTTCGACAACATCTTGTTCCATTGTTGAGTTTTAATACACTGCAATGATTTTGGCCCTTAATTATATTGGTGTTGCATTTGATTATGTCTAATTTTGGCATTTTTCATAGATTTTGCCATTCCTGGTTTTCTAGATAAGTTTGAAATATATACAGAAGAACAAGTTACTTATTTGCCTTATTATTGGAGGCCCTAATTGCAAGGATTCAAAAATTTTGTTTTGATTTTCCATTTTGTACTCTTGTTCTACTCTTAGTGCATTCCGGTGGATGTTTTGATGTTCATTTGATTGTTTATTGTTCGAATACTTTGTATTCACAATAAGTGCACATGAACTTATCTTTTACATACTTCGTTTGGGAGTTGTTATTTTAATATTTTTACTTCAATATGCAGGATGGTCAAGATGATGCTAAACAAAGCACTGCTGACATGACTGCTTTTGTAAGTTCTGTCATACAATCTTTTATATTTGATTTCTATGTGATTTCTTTCACTTAATAAACATAATCTCTGGGTTTAAAGTTCAGTTGATGGCTCATTGTGTATGAGTCTCGTGTGTTCTTTGCATATTTTTTCTTTTTTCTTTTCTCTTTTCCTTTTCCGAGGAGAGTGGGTGTTTGTTCACTGTGTTGTTCATTTGCATGATTCGATTAGTGGCCGCTTTTCAATGATACTTGTGCTAATATTGTAACTTTTGACTATTTAGGTGCAAAATCTTCTTCAGCAAATGGTTAGTAACTATTTTTGTTAAGCCAACTTTTCTTCATACGTGTATTTTGCTCTTCGAATTTTATCAAATTTTATAATCTTCTGTGAGCAGCAATCAAGGTTTCAGACAATGTCAGAATCTATCATCACTAAAAATATCCTTCTCTACTGTACATAATTCATAATTGTATTCTTTTATGAGCACCGCATGGTTTCAGTACAAACCTAGATTACATCTTAGTATGTTAGTATGACAAAACAGTATGTTAGTATGACAAAAATGAGCTTTATTGGTTCGGCCTGATTCGATTGGGTTTTTAACCCAATTATTGCTCACCCTAATTGTGTGTATTTAGAAAATCATACCTTCTTCTTTTCAAAAACTCAACACATTGACGCACACATGTTTACGTCGAAAATATATAAGAGCATCATATTCAATGCACAATTCACCTTAATTATGTTCTTTAATTATGAACCTAGACATGATTCTTTGCTACCACAAAGACATTCTGCATCAGTGTACTTGATCATCTAAAGGCAACTTCCAAGAAGTTGGTTACCTGAGTTTTCTAAATTGCGTACTGTCTGTGGCTAGTCTGTAAGAAATCTTCAATCAGGCCATGATCTACATGGTTACATAAACCTAAACGCAATTGTTTCTTCTCTCTCTCTATATTTACTATATCCACACACACGCATATATATATATATATAAGTTAACAAATCATGAGTTGAGAGGCAGTGAACAAAACCCAACTTTATAGAAGCAATGGTAATTGGTAATAATAAAGTTAAGTTGCAAAAGAATTGCAATCTAAAACTTGCTTTTTAGTTCAATCAATGAGGTGTATGAAAAACCAGGTTAACTAATGAATCCTCCTAAACAAAAGATTACATAAAATGGCTATGCTGATTTTCCTTCATTGGCTTGGCTAATGTGGATTTTGTTTACATATGTATATGGATCCTCTCTATTGCATGAATTGGTTTCTCTTATGAAAATACACTGCTTTTTACACTTGATAGGAAAGAGCACCACAACAAGTATGCTAGCTTATGTTTTAAAGGCCATGGGGGATGATCTGACAGCTGTTATTGGGGCACAAGTGCCATAGGTTCTGTATTTTGTTTACACAAGTATAGAATGGACAATTTATGATATTTTCTATGTCAAATATTTTATTATTTCTATTCATTTCTGTATTTAGTTTTGCTTGGCTGATGACATGCTTTTCCTATAGCTTATGAATAAGATGTTGGTGCATACTTTATGGGTCTTTCACTTGTATGCTGAACTTTGTTCTGATAATTTCACAGTTTTTTGGAGGTAATGTTATCTATGGAGATTCTCGCAACTTTGTACTAGAGGTATGACATACATTTACCAATTAAGTAAATGTTGTGGTCTGAAGGAGAGTATAGTCTCTGTTTTTCTGTGAGAGAACTGCAGGATTCTCTGTTTTTATGTACCCCTCTCTATGATTATAATTGGTGGGAATGATAGAGTGCACCCTCATCCTAGTGGCTTAGGTGTTCATGCTCCTCTACTTGAATAGCTCGTAATATTATATTAATGTATTATGAAAATTTTAATGTTTGCACCATATATACGAAATGTGTAGTGATACTACTTAGTAAAATGATTTATAGGTCTTTTCCAACAATATGATCTACAGTTATAGTCAACTAAGCCACTCTTGGATTTTGATTCTCAAGAGTTTTTGCTCTATGATCAAGAGAAAACGATTGGTGGAGGGCGTTCTAGACTATGCTTTTGTATGGAAAATGAAGCTTATTCATTTAGATTGTTGTTATACCACTATATAGTACAATTAGGAATAAATCTGTAGTAAACTTGTAGTTTGTTTTGGATGTTATCTCATGTACGTATGTTTCTTTGTGTAGTTTTAAGTTGTTTGCTTATTTGTGTATCTTTTTCCAACTTATAAAAGAAAATGACTTATTCTTAACAATTGCGTTGTGTGTAGAAGTGTTTTTAATTGTTTAGATGTAATACCCGTCCTTTTAAATTCCAAAATAAATGATATTCGAACGCAATGATTATATTATATATATATCGTTGTAGTATATTAAGGAGAGTTTCTATAAGTGAAGAAGGATTTTAGTTTAGGATGAAACCAAGGTCTTAATTATTTAGTATTAAGAGAGCTTATCATTTAATTCTTCCCAAACGACTTATAATTATCATTATTATCATTATTAAATTAATTAGATAACTATGATGAGAGCATAAGTATAAGATAATATTATTATATATATGTAGAGGGATGCCTAATGATTTCATAAGTGAGTAATTATAATGAAGACAAAACATTATATAAATGAACACATATATATATATATACATTATACGTGTAGATATAGGTATGTATATATGTATATATCAAGATGTAATAAGTGGCAAGATGTAAATGAAATAAGTCTACAAGCATATCCACGCTGCAATGAAAGAGAAAGGGGTGATGTCCCTCCATTATATATATATATACAACTTGGAAATTGTCTTACAAATGAATTAATGAATAATAAAAACAAGTTACAAAGACAGAAAATATGGAAAAGGTGGCAACCTCCTACCAAGACATTACATGTCATTACCTTATAGTTCCAAGAATATAAAGTAGGGTACAAAAAGACAAAACCAAGAAGATTAAAGCTGCAGTAGTTGAGTAAAGATCTTTAAAGGATTTAGGGATGAGAATATACAACCAACCATATTGTAAAGCTAGAAAAGTAAAAAAAAAAGGGTAGTATCAAAGAACTCAAAAAAGAGAAGATTTGGACGGCTACTAGATAACGGAGATGGCAGAACTGCACTCTACACTCCCTCACAAGCAAAAATCTGCAAATTGCCAAGTCAAACCAATAGGAAAGAAGTCATTAGCGTGTAACTACAAAAAGAAAATAAGGCTACTGCACAGCCTACTCTCTTTATTACTGAAACCGCATCAGTGCATAAGTTTTAAGCAACCTGCAAGTCTAATAGATTAAGCAACCTGCAAGTCTAATAGATTAAGAAAGTGCAGAAACCAAGTAGAGAACAGAGATTCAATCCTCTATATAAAGAGTAGAAATTTGTGACTTAATCACACCTCAATTTATTCACACCGAAGTGCTGCCAAATTGGAATTTGAAGAAGGATAAGGAGAAGCGAAATAGAGACAGCTTTGAGGTAAGGATTTAAAGCCCTAGCATTTTATTTTCATGCCTATTAAAGCTCAATTTAGGAATATATTACACGAGCTTTAAGGAATATATTACACATACAATACAGATTTTAGATTGAAATTTGATGCTTAAATCTGAACTTAGGCGCTGCACTTTGAACTTAAGAAGAGCATGTTCATAACATAGGAATAGCATATGTTTAAGTCTTATGTGAATATTGATATGCAACTTATTCTAAGCTGTAATCTACATAACAAAAGAGCAAGAAGGTAAAGGAAAGGAACTTAGCTAAAGCCAGTAAATCTTGCTCCAAAATTGTAAAGCAGAAACCCCATCTCCACAAATTGAATCCAGTAACACTCCTCAGAATTTAATATAGAATGAAATTAGTACAGAATTTATGAAATAATAGAGCTGTGATCAAGAAACCTTCTGAAATATGAATATTGTATAAATATTTAGAAACAATAAAGGACACTTAGCTTTGAAGGTGTATCTCGGTGAAGAGAATCAGGCGGACCCCTAATTTAGAACCAAACACTCCCAGAATCACCAACCCTCGAATGAGTCTCAAAATCCCAACCAGCAACCAATATCAAACCATTAGATAGACAAAATCAAAATTTAATAGGATTCAACACATGCAGAAGAGGTTGAGGTTGAGGTTTAAAAATTTAAAACAGAAATTAAAAAGCCATCTACCTTCTTGAAAAATCAGAAGTCGAGCACCACTGTAAGGGGAAACAGATGGAGAGAGAGAGCGAGGGAGTAACAGATCTGGAACCAAACTGGGAATTCAAACTACCCTTTAGTACGTAACTAAAACCACAATAAAGGAGGTGGGAAGTGATAAAGGAATAGAGTGGGAGGAATAAGGGGTTACCTGGGGAGAAAACATGAGCGGCAGCTGTTCCCTCTCGGCGGAGCTCTGGCGAAATTCCTTGTTGCGCAGACCGGGAGAAATCGACAAGGGAGAAAGGAGAGAGTTTGAGTCGGTGAGTGACCTTCGAAAGTAGAGAGAGACAGAAAGTAAGAAACAGCGAGAGTAGCAAGGGAGGTGTAGAAGTAGAGCTCCTTACCATTTTAGTCGAGAGAGGGAGAAGAAAGTAGAGATGAGAGCTAGAGCAGATCGAGTGATAAAGAGAAAGGGATTTTACTATCTGTTTGGGAGAAAACAAAAGAGAGGGATTTTACTATCTGTTGGGAGAAAACAAAAGAGAGAGGGATTTTGCTATCTGTTTGAGAGAAAACAGATAGAGTAGTGAAATGGATTAAGGTTAGGGTTTTCTAGAATTGGGCCGGATCTTGGGCCGGGTCGTGGGCCGAATTAAAGAAATGCTGGGCTGGGAATTATTGGGTAGCTGGGCCCAAATAAATAGAAATACTGGGCTGAAGTGATTAATTAGGTGATGGGCCGAGAAAAATGAATTGGGCCGAAGGTCATATATTGATTGGGCCGAAATTAATTAATCTAATGGGCCCGATTATTAATCTTAAGTTAATTAATACTTAAACTAATTAAATTTAGTTTATCATTTTAATTAAGGTCAAGCTACATCAATTAGTGATATTAATAATGGAAGAAAGGATAGTAATATATATTTAAGTATTAATATTTAGAGCTATTAATTTAGATAATTAAAGCCTAAGTATTAAATCAAGGAGATCCAATTTATTTAGTAATAGGGATCTAAATTAAGAGAATTGATATCTCTTATTAATTAAGGATATTATTTAAGAGATTAATATTTTAAGGTTATTTAAAGAGTTAAATAACTAGAAATTACAATGTTATTCAAATAATTAATTATCGAGAATTAATTAATTCATTAAGAGTTAATATACTTATTGCCCTTAAAGGCAATTACCGGAGTAATTGAATCGAGGATTCAATACCGTAGAGAAAATATTGATCTGAAGTATCAATATCTAAATTAACGGATCGAAACAAGAACCGAGAATCATAATTCTTTCGATTAATGTTTCAAATGCACTAAGGGCATTTTAATTTATACGAGTTTTTCCCAAGGTTCTTACGAGAGATCTACCTCGCGTTGCGAGACCAAAGCAAGTGCAATCCAAAGTTATCCAAGTAGGCTTTTCTAACTCTATAAAATACGTGTGCTCATATGCATTTATGTTATTTTATTTCGAAGAGATTTTGCAAATATGTTTCAAGTATTGTCTTGCCGAAAATGATTTATGTTTTGTATCAATGCCTATCTGGAAGAAGTTAAAGGATCTAAATAAATGAAATCGAATTCGGGTTCCAGTGGGTAAGCATCCCCACTCGAACTAGTGTACACAAGTAAATAACCGGGAGTCGACGTAGATGTTGACCGGTTACAGTGGACCGTGAGTCATCTTAGCGGGTTGGCCGGTTCGGTGTCCGTAGAAGGTGGCCACCTTCTCGGTACCATAAGTTAAAGTGCAGATATGGCTTGAATACTAAAGAAAAGACTGATCAGTCAAAATACAGGTTTCACAAAAGGATTTAGTGAACGTAGGTGCTTTTAAAGAAAATCCCTACGTGTCACTCTTACGGCATTGACAATTATATATGTATATGTGTGCGATTTTGGCATGTGTCTACTGAGTACTTTTGTACTCAGCCCTGCATGTATTTATAAATGTGCAGGTTGAGACGTGATGATGGGAGATGCTATGGCGGGCTTGTCGGTCTTTATTTAAAGTCTTGGGTGTCTACGTGTCTTCATACACGTAGACTTCAGTCGATCCCTATTCCGCTGCAAGAGGTTCCATTTGTTTTGTTGACGAATGTGTCAATTCAGAGTTAAACTCTTGTTATGAACTAAGACTCAGTTATAAAATATCCTTTCGTTCGGTTAAGCCACAGTTTTCTTTTTATCCTTTATTTAAATAAATGGTTTTATAGTCGCGCATCCGGACTTCGCCACAAGGGCGGAGAACGGGGCGTGACATTAGATGCACTACAGTGCTCATAATAATTTTGTACCAATATTTCTCCTCTTTGCTTTAAAAATCTGAAATTCTACAGTCATAATATGATGTATAGGTTATTCCGACGTAATTAAGTGTGTTGCCGCATGAATGTCTTTTGATCAATCTTAATTATGATCGAACTCAGTGAGCTAGCTAGGCATTGTAATTAGCTCATGCATATTAGCATTTGAGATATAATATAGGAAGAAATATAGTTATTGTATTATTGAAATATTATTATTGTATTATTGTTATTATATTAGTTTTATGATATTGTACAACTTTTTTCAAATATTTAGGTTGCTTTAGGTAGTAGGAGAATCAAGGAAGAAGGAGGAATCTCAGTGCTTCCCAGAGCACTACTGTTCTTGTTATTCCTTCTTCTATGATGTTGTCAACAAAGGAGAAGAGTTTAAGTGTGTGAGTTTCACTTTCCTCATAGATCATCTTATTTTGCTATGTCAACATGTTCGATAACTTAACCTTGCTTTTTAATTTCTAGTGTAAGCATCAATTAGCTGCAAAACTTGCTGCCTCGACTACAACATGCCTTGACGTTAAGGTTTCTGATGAGGAACTGACTTTGTTGCTCTCCAGGTTATGAAGAATTGGAGCAGGTATGGAGAACCCTTATCTTTTCACCACTAGGTTTCCTCAGTAACGAGGTTGGTTATCGTGAGGATTGGGCGACCATTGTGATCAATGAGGTTAGTAAAATAACTCATTCAATTTTATTTCTAAGTACTTTTCACATATTTAACTAAAAAAAAAGTCTCACTCTAGCTCGATTTTCTTGTAGATTGACATGTGAAGTGACAATATTGCTTTGATCGATGAAGAAGTTTGGTGATTTTGGGCATGGTGATTCAAACTTCTACTGTTTTGGGTCTGTGTACTAGTTTAAGTTACAATATTAATTAGTTAAGGTGGATTGAACTTTTTTTTAATTTCCGTGTACGAAGTTGAATATTTTTAGTGCGTGTATGAATTCTCTATTTGGCAGTATGATTATTTTGTGAAATATATTGATGAAACCAAAATTATTAAATTACTGTCATCTTATAAATTATAGATGACATTCTGGAAAAGTCATGTATTGCACCTAAATGTGTCAACTTCTCGCTTATAAATGACATTTTTACTATAGATGACATTAAATTAATGTCATCTTATGAATTATAGATGACATTCTGAAAAAGTCATGTATTGCACCCAAAATGTGTCAACTTCTAGCTTATAAATGACATTTTTTAGTATAGATGACATTAAATTACTGTCATCTTATGAATTATAGATGACATTCTGAAAAAAGTCATGTATTGCATCCAAATGTGTCAACTTCTCGGTTATAAATGACATTTTTTTTCTTATAGATGACATTAAATTAATGTCATCTTATGAATTATAGATGACATTCTGAAAATGTCATGTATTGCACCTAAATGTGTCAAGTTCTCGCTTACAAATGACATTTTTTAGTATAGATGACATTAAATTACTGTCATCTTATGTATTATAGATGACATTATTTTGTCGTGTCATCGTTTAATAAAATAATGTCATCTATGAGAGCATACATCACACTTTTTCAGTGTCATCTATGAGCGACGAATAGATGAGACAGGCATATTTGACAGTTTTTTACCCTCATAGATGACGCTAATTTAATGTCATCTATGAGCGTTTTTCTAGTAGTGCTAGTTCTGAGTCGTTGGAATTTATGGAGTTGAAAGTATTTGACGTAGGATCCTAATTGACGAAGTGTTAAGAAAAAATTGATGAGAAATAGAAAAAATATGTGTGGGAAAAGGTTGGAAGAATAAAATAAGTTGTTTGTTAAGAGCATAAGAGAATGCATTTAGTTATGAGTCGTTGGAATTTATGGAGTTGAAAGTATTTGGCGTAGGATCCTAATAGATAAAAAAATTTGTTTAGAAGAATAAATAAGGTGATTGTTTAATTTATAATCACTTAGCCAAATTTTCTCACATTAACCAATGTTCATGCATTACAAATCAAATAAAAGTTGTAATTGATTATTGTTCAAGAACATATGAAATCAATGGTGAAAATTAGATAATTTGCAAATATATGTTAAGTAAGTTGCATTTTTTGTATTGATTCATTGAGTGAGGCTTATCATATTTAACATTTGATTGTTGAGCAATACTTTTTTCATGAGGTTCTATTGTTTAATTTCTTATATTGATTTTTAGGGGTGAGCAAACCGACGGACCAGTCCGCATAATCCCTCATGTCCGCCAGAGACCGGCCCGTTGGGACCGAGTCCATGGACCCCTGCAGTGGACTGGATCATAAAAATGTTAGGATCCGCCTTCGCGGACCTAGACTGGACCTTGGGATCCCAAAGACCGTCAAGGTCCGGCCCGGCCCGTCATTTATCAAAACTACGTAGTTTTGATTATTATATTTATATAATATATAATTATATTAATATTTAATATTAATCATTTATCAAAACTACGTAGTTTTTGAGACTGCACAGATCTTAGTTAATTTTTAGCAGTAATAAAAAATTGTATGTCTAAAAAACTGCATTTTTTGAAAAAATCAGTATATTTGGACAACATTTTTTGCCTAAAAAATGATGTTTGTTTGAAGGCCCGTTTAGGGCCCGAGTCCGTCTAAAATGAGTCTAAGACCGTCTAAAGCCCGTCATTTAGAGACCGTGTAAAGTCCGCCATACTGGGCTTTTAAATGTCAAGCCCGTGTCTATATGGACCTATACCGGACTTAACTAAAAGTCCGCGGACCTAGGCCCGTGCACACCCCTATTGATTTTTATGTTTGATGTGTATGAATTTTCTAGAAGTATTCTTAATTTTTTGATTTCGTGAGGTATCAATTACTTAAATATTAATTCTTAGTTAGAAACATTTTTAATGTTGTTGAAGTTATCATATGTTTTGATGATGCTTTAAAAACCATCTTGTGTCATATTTAATTGGTATATATTAATGCTTAGTTGTTAGTGCTTTAGTAGTAGTAGACCGACACAATTTTAAGGAACATATCGAATTAACGATTTGGTTTATAGGAAGATCGATCTGTGTTTTATTTACTTGTCAACATTTTAGTTAGACTTAGAGAGGTTGATCGAAAGTGTAAGAAAATATCAATAGTATCGATTTGGTTCATCGAGATATCACAATGTAAGGAAGAATCAAGTTAACGACCTGGTCCATAATATATCGATGTTATTGTTTTGTAGCAGATTTATCAAAGTGTAAGAATAGATTGATCTATCGATCTAGCCATAGAAACAATCTAGTTTCTAGACTAATTGTTGCATCATTATAGGAGATCACAAGAGTTGACTTGCTGGATGAGCAAATCAACACAGAAAGATCTTTAAAGAGCATATCAATCACACTAGTACAAATTTTATCATACACTACGGTTTTTATATCAACCGTAGTGTATGTGCGTTTTTTTTGCTAAAGACTACGCTTTATAAAAAATCCGTAGTGTATGTAAATAATAGACTACGGTTTTTAAAAAACTGTAGTCTATGTGCGTGTATTTTCATACATACACTATGGTTTTTTTCAAAACCGTAGTCTATGTGCGTGTAATTTTAATACATACACTACGGTTTTTAAAAACCGTAGTCTATGTGCGTGTATTTTTAATACATACACTACGGTTTTTAAAAATCGTAGTCTATGTGCGTGTAATTGTAATACATACACTATGGTTTTTAAAAACCGTAGTCTATGTCCGTGTATTTTTAATACATACACTACGGTTTTTAAGAACCGTAGTCTATGTGCGTGTATTTTTAATACATACACTACGGTTTTTAAGAACCGTAGTCTATGTGCGTGTAATTTTAATACATACACTACGGTTTTAAGAAACGTAGTCTATGTGCGTGTATTTTTAATACATACACTACGGTTTTAAGAACCGTAGTATATGTGCGTGTATTTTTAACCAGCCACTTCTACCATTCCCACAATTTCTCAACTACAACTCAAACTCCATCATCATCTCCCCCTCCCTCCCCCTCTCCGCCGCCGCCACTAAATATGGACGCCATCGGTGTTCTCATGATGTGCCCTATGAGCAACTATTTGGAGCAGGAGCTCGATAACCATTTTAAGCTCTTCCGCTACTGGGCTCAACCCAAGCAGCGCAACTTCCTCGTGGACCATGCCGCCTCCATCCGCGTGGTGGTCGGCAACGCCACCGCCGGTGCTGACGCCGAGCTCATCACCTCGCTTCCGAAATTGGAGATCATCTCGTGCTTCAGCGTGGGATTGAATAAAGTCGACTTGATCAAGTGCAAGGAGAAGGGGATTAAGGTTACCAACACACCCGATGTGCTCACCGATGACGTGGCGGATCTGTGAGTGCGATAAGTATGTTAGGAGAGGGGCGTGGAAATTAGGTTTCTTCCCTGCGAACTCGATTTCTTTGTTGAGATTCTCAGGTTCCTCGAAGACGACGAGGAGAGGTTTCGCGGCTTCGGCCTCGACGAATTTCTCAGCATTGTTGCTAACGCTGGACTGGAACAGATGAGCTGTAAAGAGTCTTCTTCTTCCTACTCATTCACGCCGCTGCTCCAGCACAAAACTAGGGTTTGAAGCTCCCAATTCGATCTAATTTTAATTTTTTTGGGCATGTTGGGATTAGTTTTCCTTTCCCTACTTCTTAGGGATTCTAGATGAAACGACGTTGTTTAGAATCCTTTTTCTCTAATTTTTATTTTCCGTTATAGTCTGATTTATACATCCTTGAGGTAATTAATTTCTTGATTAATTCTATACAAAATCTGTTTTAAGTTCATTACTTGATGTATCAATCGTGCGAGGGTTTTATTTGCTCTTTGTGCTTTAATTGATTTAAAGATTGAAGCGTTTAAGAAAGATTTTGGATAACCGTTGATGATGGGTTTTGCTTAGATATACAGAGGGAAGAGAAGAATGTACAGAAAGCGATCAAAGAGGCAGTTAAACGGAATGACATGGGTTCTGCTAAGGTGTTTTCCCCATTTATGTTTCTGTGAATTTTTAAGTCTGCTATATTATGAAAGTTATGATTTTGATGATGACTTGGATTTTTGGAAGATGTTCCACAGAGAAGTATGATTTCTTTGGATGCTATTGGCCCATACAACTGATTTCTAACTTTTTTTTATTGAATCAAGTTTGCAAAGCTTAAAATTGAACTTTTTAATACCTGGTTTTAATAATAAATACCCCCCATTTTATTCGATGATTGTATCTGTGCTGACTTCCTTTTATCCTCAGGTTAGGGATGTTAAATTGATTATGGATCGAAACTCAAGGAGATCAAAAGGAGTTGGGTATGTTCTGCTTATTTTGAATTTTCATTTCATACTATCAAATTTCAGAACTTTTTTTACTAGCTCGATTTGTCATTTTTCAAGTTAGTATTAGGGGTGATACATGCTTTTAAGTTCTTTATTGATGCACATTAATGTCTTTTCTTAGGCAAATGATAATTATGAGGTTAATAGTTGGTGTTCTAAGTCATTGTTACCTTCTTACTTGAAAAGCTTACTGTGTATGTTTATGTCTGTTGTCTGCCTATGCGGGATGTTTCATTGCTGATGCTGGACTTAGTTCAGAATTGAAAAATGAAAATCAGTTTATTGTTTTGAAAGTTGAATCTGCTATTGCTATTGAGAATGTTGTGAGTTTGGGCTGTGTTAGCCATGTACTTTGTAAATGATTTATGGCCTATTGGCCCTTTGTCCTGCACAGCTGAGGATGATTACCATTATTGCAGGTACATTGAATTTTATGATGTTATGTCTGTACCAATGGCTATAGCTTTATCTAGGCACCAATTTCTTGGACAACCTGTTATGGTGAAACCTTCATAGGCTGAAAAGAATCTTGTCCAATCAAATGCATCTGCTGGTGGGTCAGTTACTGGACCATATGGTGCAACATATAGGAAACTTTATGTAGGAAATTTACATTTCAACATGACAGAATTTCAGCTTAAGCAGGTATATTGCTTCTTATTGGTGTTGTCTGTTCTTCATGCATTTAATTATTCTACCATTTGTATGACATAAGTATATCCTTGACCATCTTAGCCCTCCATCAGATCTGTCATTTGTGCTGCCACATTTGAAAGTTTTGTTTCCTTGTCGTCAATTAAGCTAGTATTCTGCTGGCTGTAACATTTAGTAGGGTTGGGTAGATATCATAGACATGGAATACAGACTTCAGAAAGTTATTCTTTATGGTTTGTGTCTTCAGCATGTCCAAAGATGGGCTTTTATTACTCTCTTAGATATCTGAAGCTGTTGTGTGTATTTTTGGTTAACTAATATTTATTATTTTTATTTTTTATTATGAACTCTTCTATGCAACTACTGATTTTCTGGTGTTCTTCAGATTTTTGAAGCATTTGGGCCTGTTGAGCTTGTGCAACTTCCAACAGATCCTGAGACGGGACATTGCAAAGGTTTCGGGTTTGGTCAAGTTAGTATTTTCAGCAAGTTGACTGCATTGATACATGATTCTCTGTTGATAGTATATTTAATATTTTTCAAAATCTGATTTCAGTTGCTTTGTTGATATATGATTGATTCATTGACTTTTGTTTTCTGTTTTTAAGTTTTTGGCTAATTATGCATTGTTTTTCCATTTTGTTTGGAAGCTTATATTGCTTATAGTGTTAAATATACCAAGTTGGTAGTGTATGGCCATTTTTGTTGATATAAAGTGGTGTAGCAGTTGATGTAGCAGTGAACATGACTTCTTTGAACAAGTATTTAGTTCCATCATGTAATTTGTTAGTGCTGTATGATGTATCTGAGTTGATCTGTCAGTCTTCTGTGGTTCATCCATCCAGATTGTTTAATTTGTCTCTACTTTGTACTTGAATTATGTATGTGATTGTTGTTGGCTTGGTATTGCAAATGGGGTTCCTTTTTGTGTCATTTTTTCTTTTGAAATTTTTAAGTATTTTTTTGTAATTGTAATGACTGTTTAATTTGATGGGAATATTTGTTTAGATTTTTGCTTCTGATAGCTTCTTGGAGTTGATAGAGTACAACAAAGAAGAAATCTTGGGTAGAAATTGCAAGTAACTTTACTTAATGGGGTTGGAAGTATATTATCTAAGAAGAAAATCTTGTTGTTCAGATTTGAATTCAGGGCTTCCTGCTCTGTATATTATTGTCGTGAATTGCTTCCTGCTCTGTATATTATTGTAGTGAATTGCTTGCTTTGCACTCTGCTTCTGTGAAGTGCTTTGTTCACTGATTTTTCAATTACCTGCTGCAGGCTGCTCTTCTTTTTCATTGCTGAACACTGATTTTTCATCTGATTTAGCTGGCCAAGATCTTCGAATCAAAAATTTTACACTTAACCTGCTGCTGTGAAATGATCTGTTCACTGATTGTACACTAAATGTCTGGCAGTCTACACTTCTTGTGGGGATATAATGATAACTGTAAAACTGTTATTTCTATAGCTTGAATTGTGCTTCAATATCCCATGATGGGTCAATGGTAGCTGGTAGATTTTCAGATTCATCATTGAAGGTTGCTTACTATCCTATGTACTTTTTCTTCACAATCAGTAGTATTTCTCATTGATGTGCTAATTTAAACCCAATGGACAGGTTTGGGACATGGCAAATCTTGGGCAACAGAATGTAACCTGTAAGTTGGTCTCTCATTGTTGTAGTAAATTAACTTGTATACACAAGCTTTCAAGCCTTAGGATCTTTCTCATGTCTTCTTTCGGACTTTAGTTTCTTATTGTTGATATTATCCACACAGTTTTGCTTATGTTCTAGTGATTTTCTCATGCACCTAGATAGATAAACTTGATCCATCCAGCATTGTCATTATAATTCTAGGCACACTTTTGGTGAATGATTTTTATTTGATCTCGGAAGAATGTGGGTGATAATTTTCATGCCATTTGTATCTTATGGTTAATTGTCTATTATATCAGTAACTACTTTTTATTTTGAGTCAAAACATGATGTATATGCTTTTACCAGTGCATTTGGATGTTGACTCTAGAATATCAGCTCCTTCGCATGGTGAAAATGAGTTGGCTCCCAGTGAGCCTAGCTCAGGCGCTGGGGGAAGAAGTTACACATTATTCCGTGGTTATGCAGGACCAGTACATTCTGCTTCTTTTAGTCTATTTGGGGATTATATTCTGTCTTCTTCATCAGATTCTACAAGTAGGTTACAGTTCACAACTATACTTTCTTTTATTTGTGTACTCTGTTCGTTTCCCTTGACCAAATAAGCAATCAATGACTTCTAAACTGCAGTTCGACTTTGGAGCTCAAAATTGAATGCAAATCTTGTCTGCTACAAGGGTCACAATTACCATGTGTGGGATGTACAGGTAGGAGTAAAAGATTAAAGCTTCAGACTTCAGTAGTTATGATAACCTGTTTTTCTCCTAGTCATATAATTGTCGTATTCATATATATACATATATAAATTCATGTTTATCTTTTCAGGTTGAGGTCAAAAGGTGGATTGATGGAATTAGAATATATGTAGTTCACATGCAACTGCAGTTTCATATTTTGGATATTTAGCATGTATATTGATAATTTTGTAAAGATAATGGATAAACAAATTGTTGGGATGACAATATTTTGTAAAGTAATTGTGTAATTATCGATCTATTTTGATGTAATGAAATCCCGTTGTTTGAAATACATTTGTTATATTATAAATTTAGTCATTATTATAGTATAGATCATGAAATACAAGAATATATATATATATATATATATGTGTGTGTATAAAACAGGTGTGGTTTACGAAACCGTAGTGTAGTTTCTATTATATCATACACTACGGTTTTTGCAAAAAACGTAGTCTATACTTAATCATACACTACAGTTTGTTAAAATCCGTAGTCTATAATGATTTTTACACTACGGTTTTTGAGAAAACTGTAGTCTATACTATATCATACACTACAGTTTTGTTATAATCGTAGTCTATACTAGAACAAACACTACGGTTTTTATTAAAAACCGTAGTCTATAGTAACTCTTACACTACGGTTTTTTAGAAAACTGTAGTCTATACTGAATTATACACTACAATTTTTCTAAAACCGTAGTCTATACTATCTCTTACACTACGGTTTTTAAGAAAACCGTAGTCTATACTGAATTATACACTACTGTTCTTCACAAAACTGTAGTCTATTGCAACTCAATTACTACGGTTTTTTCAATTAACTGTAGTCTATACATAAACATATACTACGGTTAAATGATAAACCGTAGTGTATAATGGTACATACACTACAATTGAATGTTGAACTGTAGTAATTGACATGAATACACTACAGTTTTTTCTTCATAGACTACGGTTTTGAACCGTAGTCTATTATCTTCATAGACTACGGTTTTTAAACCGTAGTGTATACTAAGAAGTATACACTACGGTACTATAGACTACGGTTCTGAAAGGCCATAGACTACGGTTTAAAACCGTAGTCTATGCTAATTTTTCTACTAGTGTCAGTTGATTTGCTAGATAGCAGACCAAGAGAGATCAGACGACCAACTAGGAGAACAAATTGACAGGAGACATCTCAAGGCACAAATCAAGAGACGACCTAATATAAGTGCCCACTGAGTTGATGATACACTTTTGGAGGAAACTAGCAATCTGCCCGAATGGATCACAATAAATTTGTCTAACATGCCACGTTGGATGACACGTAGGATAAACTCTAATGACTAGAAGTACAATCAGCAACAACAATCATATTCGTCATTAATGTTACTACAATGACTAGTTTTCAAATTTGGAGACTATAAATACTTTAAGTCATTCTTTAGAATGGAGCGTGCATAATTCAGTATATCATAGAGCCAAAACGCTAAATAAATTTTTTAGAGCTTCAAAGAGTTCATATATTTTGGAGAAAACTCATCTAGACCTATATATTCATACATAGAACCTTGAAGCCATTATTTTTAGAATTCTCTATTGTTATACTTTGTATTAAACTCTTTGATTGAGTAGAAGGAGGAACAACGAAAAAAACCCTGAAATATTCAATCTCGTTCTCATCGAGTATAAATAAGATAATGTATCTCATCATTAGTGAGAATAAATAAGAGAGTGATATATCGTACTTAGTGAGTATAAATAAGAGAGAAATTCAAGGTTAAGTGATTAAAAAATGAGTTAGAGAGTTATCTGGAAGCAAATTCTTCATTGTGTTAATGAGAATTTTTATGTACTTGGTTGGTGAAAGGTGATTGAGACACATTATCCTACACTATGTGTTGGTCATAGGAAGAGTATGTTTTAGTGTATAGGGGGTGGGGGTGGGGGAATACACCAAACCTTAATTTTTCTTGATTACTTTGAACAACAAGATCGAGATGTCAGTTTGCTGATATAGCATATCAACTTCTGTATGTGAGATAGAGGGTCATATGCTCAGAGATACAGTCTCGATATCAAAGTGATGATTTTTCTCAAACAGATCAACTAACAACTCAATAGAGTAGGTTAGTTGATTTGTTGAGGACATATTGTGTGCGAAAGTGATGATCTATTGATTTCTCTTATACTTAAAAAAAATACTTAGTTTTATTAGTCAGATGATCTCTAGACAAATTGATTGACTCAACAACGCACATCTCTCTGTTTTGAGAACAACTCACTGGTAGATATAAACATATCAAACATTATAAAATACAATGCATAAATGAAATAACACAATAACATCGTGGTTCGTGAAACCCCCTATGTTTACGGTTGATCAATACTATATCTATGAGTCTCTTAACCTTGAATTGCTCGTTTATTTTTCTTCGTTAAGTACGAGCTAAAAGTCTTTTAAAAAAAATATGAAATAAACAAATTTAATATAAAAAAATTACAATCATTTTAAAAATTGAATATCTTCACTTATTATACATATATTAAATTTTATATCTGACTTTTCTTTTTATCTAAATGAATGGATGTGAGTCCCCACACACTATAAATAATTCAATTTTCATCAATAAATCCAGATGTGCCAAAAATCCGTCAATATATAATACACTTTAAGTCAATTTTTTTAATACACATAACGAATCAAAGTAGACAATAATTTCCTAGAACGAGGAGTGTACTTTAGTCATTTTAATTATTGCACAAAAAGTATGCATACTTTTATTTTGATAAATATTTCAATATATGTTTTTAAATACTATCATCGATATATATTAGTTTTGTTTACTTAAATGGTCACTATTTGACCTACTACTAAATATTCTCATTCACAACATATTTAATTATAAATAAGGTGAAATTTATTAATCCCTCATCATATTTATTTCATTTATTAATGATATATTAATTTTCACCATATTTTAAATTTTTATTAATCAATTATTAATATTTATTTTACTTACAATCCACATATTTAATTAATAGATAGTATAAGATTCTTATTCTATTAACAAAACACTTAATTCATTCATTAAAGCTTATGCCTAGAAAAGTTAAAAAAAAAAGATTCGGGCAATTTGAAAAGTGATGGTTATGGACTGTGAAGATAAAGAACCAATTGATTCTCAGCTGACCTGATCCGATCCAAAATGACCTCAAGAGCGATGAGATAGTATGTCGTGAATATAAATTCTTACATCTTTTTATTTTTATATATATATATATATTATAATTTTATTTATATAAAATCAGTTAATTATTATTCAAACTAAATAATACTCTTTTCATCTACTAATAGTATGTTCTTATCATACTTTTGAGTCGTCCACTAAGAGTATGTTGTTGTTTTTTTATATGATTACACAAACCAATCAATAGTATAAACATTATATATGTTCCATTTGGTGTGTTTTTCTTAACTAAAAAGTTAACATATTTTACATCTTTTAAAATTTGTGTCGATTTGATCACAACAACCTCTTTATGATCAAAAAAAAATATTGATTATCAATTAATTCTTCGTACATCGCACAACACCACATACTAGTTTTAAGGAAAGTAAATGTTATTACGATAATTATGTTGAAAATAAATTTGGACCGGGTAGATGTACATCTCGCAAGTCAATAATATTGTCAACGTCCTTCACAAGTGGAACCTTAAACCTCACCCATTAGTGACATTATTGAGAAAATTAAAAGAAAAAAACAAAACAAATTAATTTAAAATTAAATAAATAATCATGACTTTGAACTCTAAAGATTATTCAACCAATTCTCAACACATTAAAGCCACAAGGCCCACAACTATACGACACTTTCTCATTGAGTGCCATTTGATTATTTATATAAATTATAAAGACTTAATACTTATTAATATTGAAAAATATTATCAAAATTTTGAAAAAAAAGTTTTGAAATTTTATATCTACTCTTGTCAATTTCATATTATGAGTGTTTAATATATGATACTTTATTTATCTTAAATTTAAATTTTAAAAGTAATTTATATTCTTTTACTTTTAAAAATTTTATAAATATATTTAAAATTATTATGACTAGTATAATAATAAAATTAAACTTAAATACATAAATGTTTAATTTAAACGATTTTGACTTATGTGAGTAAAAATGAGATAAAGGTAGAGTTGTATAAGTGAGTAAAACAAAAAAGAATAATAATTTAATTAAGAGTTGGGTTTAGAGAAAGTCATTTGTATTTTCAAGAGTACATGAGATAAATGAGAAGAAACTTATTTCATTTGCCGCTATTTCTGTCAGAGGAAACACTGAAAGTAAGCTAAGAAATAAGAAGAATCCTCCAGAAACACACAAAAGCACGCACGCACGCATTGAGATTTGAGAGTGAGCGGTGAAGAAGGATGGAGAGATACCAGAGGGTGGTGAAGCCGAAACCGGAGCAACCAATTAACGAAAATGAAATCCGAGTAACGGCTCAGGGTCTCATTCGTAATTACGTCACGTTCGCTACTTCCTTGTTCCAGGTTCTTCCTTTTCTTTTATAATTTTTATTCATTCTTTGATTTTTATGGATTTTCGAATGCTTTATGAAGTGATATTTGTCAAAATTTTGTTGACCGTTATATGTATGAGATAAAGGTCGAGTCTTGATTAAAGGGGCTCTCTGCTTTTTAATTTTTTAAGGTAGTTGCTTAGTTAGTTGAGAAGTAAGATTTTGAGATGGAAATACAAGGAAATATGCATATTGGTACCGAATCTAGATCACATATAGACTTTTCTCTGTAATTTGAATGTGTATATTGACTCACTATGTGGGCATTATGTTCATAAATCGGAGGGAGTATTATTCTAATATTACAATGTGGAGCCAGTGACACTATGTTGTGTGTTGCTTGATATAAAGGGTACGATAACGGCTCAAGAACGAATCAATTCTTAGAGCTGCTGAGTATGAGAATTGAGGAAGACATATGTGAGGATATGGCTTTATCAGCCACCTTGATGTTGTTGTCGTGTCAAATAAGGAAACATGTTATCTAATGGGTGAACATTCAGGTAACCAACAACAGAGAATGAAAAGAACATTGAAGTTCTTGGAGTATACAAAAGATTGATCTTGCAACTCAATCTTGGTAGAAACTGAAAACCATAAAGAGAGTCTTTTTAGCCTTCTAAGAGTTTTGTCTCTAGCCATTATACATGAGAAATTGTGGGTTTTATCTTTTCATTGTGCCTGGCCAGATATTTTAATTGTAAAAGTTGGCAGCTTTGGCCTTCATAAGATTACGACACATGGTAGGACTAGGCTTCAAGATTTAGGGTATATATAAGGAAAATATATCATTTATATCTTACACCATTAATTATGCCACGTGTCGCAATCTTATCAATACAATAGGAATGTTACACTATTAGGCAATAGAAGATCCTAATTGCTCTTGGAGGATGTCCTGCAATGGGTGATGAGTTATGTCGTTAGTATTTCTAAAAATAATCTGAGTCATGATTAGTAAAGGAAATCCCAATAGCCTAAAACTAGTGCAAGTTTAAGAAAATGGAGCTTCTGGATGTTGCATTAATATCAAGACTGATTACAATCCCTACTTCTGTGTTCAGGACAAGCATGAGAACGAGGTTATACTCAAGGCCATGGGGCATGCAATTAGTAAGGTTGTGGCTGTAGCAGAGATTATCAAGGTCCTGTTACTTTATATCTCGTATTTTCCACCAAATATTGTGGTGGATGGGTTTGAACTACTAGTATACCTTTTACTAGTTAAAGTTTCATTCGATATTATTAGTGGTGTTTATATTTGTGTATAAATACAGACGAGAGTTCCTGGATTACATCAAAATATATCAACTAGCTCCACAACTATAACTGATGCCTACGAGCCCTGGAAGAGGGCTTAAATCCGTAAGTCCGTGAATTCAGCTAAATTACAAAAAATTTGTTTCAATAGTCGCGGCAAGAAATATTGTTGCTATCTACATCTTGCAGGTTGGAGATGAAGCGGCAAGTCTCTCTGATTAGTGTTGCTTTATCAACTCTTGAGCTGAACAAAACTTCTCCAGGGTAAACAGAAGTTGTATCTTTTTATCATTAAGGATATCTTCTCTTCTTTCTGTAATTTAATTTTGTGTTTAACATAACTGAGGACAACATTCCGTGTTAATAGGTACCAAGCACCAACCGTGAAGCTAGCGGATGATGAAAATCAGCAAGAGCAGCAGAATAATCAATATATCGTTTCATCTACAGATGCTGGTGAATGTATCATGATTGCTTGATTGATTCATTAGTATGATTACTGGAATCCGGAACTTGAAGATATGCAGATCTGTTTTACTACCCCTATCGTTGTTCCTTGACTGCAGTGAAATATGATTCAGCTCATCTGGGAAATGTTGATTTTCATTACTATCCTCCCATGATAAGTCTATCTAGGAGTTACAAAAGGCATTGACCCTTTATATGGTTAAATATTAAGCTACTGATTACTGAATCATGTAGTTAAACATATTATATCATCGAGATTAAGAAGTAGTGGCTTTCAGTATTCTCTTTTTGTCGCCTGAAATATTGCAGTCTATCATCTCAGTTGTGTTTGTAGATCATTTCACCAATCCAGAGAGGATCTTTTTTATATGCTTAAAGAATAGTAATCCTTAGTTCAATTCAATGTGTAGATAACGTTGGAGGCCGCTTGCAAAGCAGAGGTGAAGCCCGAGGTGTAGGTGGTAGAGTTAGAGGTAGAGGCAGAGGCCGTGCTCGGGGAGGAGGTTGGCATGGTGACTGTAAAGGTGCTTCCTAGTATTGTAGAATGCTTGATTTTGGTGGAGTTGGTTGTGTTTGAAGTTCTCTATACTTACTAAATTGTTTACTTGCAGAAGATGATGATTATTATAATTGGAATATGGGATGGGAACAAGGCAGAGGAAGAGGCAGAGGCAGAGGCGGATTCAGAGGTGGAGGTTGAGAATATAATGGTAAGTTTATTCTATGCATAAATAGATTAATGGATTCCTAATGTTACTGTACACAACAAGGAACTTGTGTTTCCGGTTCATGAAAAGGCGATCGAATCAGGATAACATGACATAAAAATACAATTTTCTTTTATCTAAAACATTGATTGATTCAACCAGGACGTAGTTCTGAAGAAGCACACAGAAGCCTATGTCTTATGCATGTTAATCCTAATTTAATTGTGAACAAGTCAACTCGATTACTTATAGTTGGTTGACTTAACTTGTAGGGGATGGATACCAAAGAGGCAGAGGTGGTGGGAGGGGAAGAGGCTGGGGTTATTGTTATAATTATAGCTACGACGGAGGAAGAGGCCGGGGTTATGGTTATGATTATGGCGGACGAAGAGGCCAGATTTATGAAAGGAATCAAGAATAGTTAAACGACTTTGGAGTTTGGAAGGTAACACACAACTTTATAAAATATGTCTTCACACTGGAGCTGTAAGAGGAGGAACTTATGCTAGTGTCTAGAACAATTTTGGTGTTTCTGTCGCTATGATCACATTAATGTTAATAAAATAAATAGACACTTTTTAAATTTTATGTTGTGTACTACTTTATAGGGTTATTGTGCAAATTGACAGCTCTAACATAAATTTTGATATTAGGCATGACATTTTAATTACTAATTAAGCGAAAACACACGAAGTTTTAATTTTTAATTTCGGTCAAATTAAATCTGGTGATGGGCAATATACCCTCGATTTAAACTATTGCGAGACAAGTTTACAAGTATATTTTGGTAATTAAAAAGCATTAAAAAGCATTGGTTTGAGATGTAGGGAATCACGATATTGGAATTTACACAAACAAATCCCAGAAAATCTCATAATGTGGGGAATAAAAGTAAAAAAATAAATAAGCGATTGGTATACAGTACTTGTTACCATAAGAAATTGTACAAGTGAGATGAGATTAGGGATGACAATTTATTGCGGGTACCTGATTCTAATATTGATGTGTTTGAGAGATATTTGATATACATAGATAGATTCATAATTAAAATTTAATATCCATTTAGTTTGCGGGTATTAATACTATTCATACCACAAAACATCCGTAAAATATCCACGAAATACTCACGAAATATCTGTGAAATACTCACCTAGCTATTTATCTAAATATAAGTTTTTATCCTACATTGAAAATTTAAGGAATTCCATCAAAGGAAAGTATTAAAATATGGTACGTGAAGCAGCAACATGCACTAAGGAAATGAGAGAGTTCATGGTGAAATCGAGCAAGAGAAAGGAAATGAGAGAGTTCATGGTGAAATCGAGCAAGAGAATCAATGAAGGCAGAGTCTATTATTAGGAGAGAGAAATATATTTTGTACATTACAAATATTATCCCTACTCACTTATTTATAATGGAATTCCACATCAACAATTCACCAACATAAAAGTAGTTATTTAGCTAGCAACCTAACGACCTAACTACTTAACCAACTTTATTCTATTTCCAGTAAGTGAACGAAGCAACAAGTTCATTAAAGAAGAATCCAACATATATATACTTCTTCTTTCATGAATAATCCATATCATAATACTCCCCCTCAAGATGGAGAGTAGATGCTAGTGAATCCCATCTTGTCAAGAATGCCATGAAACGCAATAGGATGTAGTGGTTTAGTGAGTATGTTTGCAAGTTGAAGTGTGTTCTGAATGTGGAGTGGTTTGATCAGTCCCGATTGATAAATTTCCCTTACTGTATGACAATCGATTTTGATGTGTTTTGTAAGCTCGTGGAAAACCGGATTCGAACTTATATATACCGCCGCTTTGTTATCACAAAAGATAGAAGTACGGTTCAACAATGTAACTCCAAAATCAACAAGTAGAGAAAACACCCAAACAATTTCGCAAGAGTTGCAAGTTCCATGGAACGATACCCATCCTCCATCGAAGACCGTGACAGTGTGTGTTGCTTCTTCGACTTCCAAGAGATGAGTGATGATCCCAAAAAAAAGGAAAACCTTGAAAGTGACCTCCGATTATCAGGGTAAGATGCCCAATCTGCATCACAAGAAATGCTAAGCTCAAGTGAACTTTTCCTTGCAAAATGTAATCCATGACCTATACTTCATTTGATGTATTGAAGCACTCTTTCTGCAGCTTCCATATGAACTTTCATAGGAGCAGATAAGTATTGGCTGAGCTTGTGTACAAAAAATGTGATATCTGGACGTGTCAAACATAGATAAAGAAGTCTTCCAATGAGCCTTCTATATGTAGAATGATCTTTCAACAATGCACATGTTCCTTGACTTAATGCCTTTCCTGAGTCCATAGGTATAGTGTATGGCTTGCATCCCAAAAGACCTGCATCAGAAACAAGATCCAAAGCATACTTCCTTTGAGATATAAAAATACATGTGGCACTATGAGCAATTTCAATACCAAGGAAGTACTTAGGTTTTCCCAAGTCTTTATATTTGAAGTGTTGTCCTATAAATGCCTTGAATTCATCAACAACTTCAGGCTTGTTGCAAGCTAGAAGTATGTCATCCACAAACACAACTAGCCATAGAAAAACTCCATTCTCTTTCTTGCAGAAGAAAAAATGATCCGAAGGTGATTGTTTTAGTCCAAACTTAAACAAGCCACACAGTCATGGAACCTTTGCTTCGATCAGGTTATCAAATTCTATGTGTAAGATCAGTGCACTGAAGAGAACTTCGTATACAAGAAGTGTAGGGGGAAAGCGGTGGTATTCTTGATACTGTACGTAGACGATAAATCTACCTCTAGTTATGTGTTTACTTAGGGAGGCGTAGCCGTTACATGGAGGAGTGTGAAACATAAATGCATTTCAGACTTCATCATGGAAACTGAATATGTGGCTGCTTCATAGGCCGCAAAGGAAGTTGTTTGGTTCAGGAGCTTCTTGATGGACCTAGTTATTATTCTAAGTATTCCTTTGACTATCACAATTTATTTTGATAATTCAGGTGCAGTGGAAAACTCCAAGGAACCATGGGCCCACAAAAAACTAAACACATTGAGATTAAGGACCATATCATTCATGATACATTGCGGAGGGGCGATGTAGTTATGTCGAAGGTAACACCGCAGGACAACATGTCTGATCCTTTCACAAAGAGCCTAAACGGTAAAACGTTCGAGATGCATTTTGATGGATTTGGGTTGAGACACATAGGGGACCTTCTGTGAGTAGAAACAGGAGATGCACTTTGACAGATTTGTCATTTACATAAATTCTATGCTCTAAAGTATGTTTGAGTATAAGTGGGAGATTGTTAGGATTTTTATACTTAAAAGCGTGTTTTATGCTTAGACTTTATAACATACTTATTTTCCATTCCGTTTAATTAGAATAAATATTTTCATCATTGGTTTGTGATTTATTTTCTACGATTTTTTTATCGCAAATAAGTCCCTCTTCTACAAATGTAGATCGTAGTGGATCCATGATCGCAGAAGGTAACACAGTTGACTCCTTTATAGAATAATGTTCACAACCTAGACGAACTTGGATAGTCTAGTTGGTAAAGGTTGCGGTATCATCTGATACGAGAGCTGACCTTAGCCATCAAAATGATATCGATATATATATGTTGTCACACATGCTTGCATATATATATATATATATAATATTTTATGTATTGTGTGGTTTCACAGTGAGATAAGTTCTTTGTGCTGTTACTAAGAACGAGGTCTTAGAAATTAGTATACGTGGTTGATTATGCACCACTTTGATTCACTTGCACTTGCGAGATTTTATAACCCTATAGAGTAATGTTTTGGGTAGTGGTATGGTTTAACGAGAATGCTTGATTTTTGTCGCATAGAATCACATCTTAACAAACCCCAAGTTGAATGAATCTTGGTGAGGAGTTCAGAAAGATTTGTTATATATGTAACCTAGTCGGTTGAAATTTATTCCATATATAACAATCAAATTCTGAACTAGATCACTCACAAATTAATATATTTATAAAGTTTGAGTTGTCAGCGATATCGATTAATTAATGGATTTAAGAATCTTAAATGCGTGAAATAATTATTTATAAAAGAATGTTACATCCGTAATTTGAGTGGGCGTCAGATAGATAAATATTTATCCTATAGTGGAGTCGATAAATATTAATATAAAATCTATATCTTATTATATTTCCTAGAGTTATTAAATGGGGCAAATTGAAGTGGTCATTCTTATTTAATGAATGTCAAAGTTTGACTAGGTCAATTAATTGGGAAAAGAAATATTAGAGACAATGTTGGACTTAATCTTATGTTGGAAGGTCCAAGTTCATTCTCCTATGAAACTTTGACCTATCCCACAACACACCTATAAACAAAGATGAGGAGAGGGTGGACGAATTGCAAGATCCATAGCTAAAACTTTCACCCAAGTAGTGTTCTACAACATTGCAGTATTTTTGAATTCAGGGTATTCCAAACCCATTGAATTCGATTTCTCCGCTTTCTGATAACACCCGACGGATTATTGCTCACATGATAGTCGGGATGTAGGTGAGGGTAATACACCAGATGTCTTGGAGGATGGATTCGTTCGAAGTTCATGGAGCGGATTATTGTTTGTAGCTAACGATTCAATTCGTCTCTGCTCAAGCCGTGGACTAGCAATATGAGAAGGTATAATTTAATTATGCAATTTATATCTTCTCGTATGTGGTATTTGTGTTTAGAATTTGTGTTTATTTATTTATTAGAAATGTTAATTCTAAAAATTATGAGCTCTACCGGGTTCAATCATGCAGGATAGTCCTATTTATTGGACCAAGTCCACTTGAAGAACGTAGAGGAACCGATGGTCATTGAAGGCCCACTTAGACAGCCATTGAAGGCTAGGGATCTGTCGAAAGCTTCCGAAAGCTGGCGCTTGAGTTTTCTATGTAGAGACTCTTGGACTGCCACTATTAGTCTTTCAGAGAGGCCTAGTAATCCAAGGCCACAAGCCCGACCGCAAGCCCAAGGACACAAGCTCGGCTCACGGTCCACGAGCGCGACACAGCGTGGCGCGGCCGGCGGGTGTCTGTGGCTGCATGCATGCGTGTGTATGGACTTTTGTCCAACTAGTAAATCCATAAGGCTAATGAAGCTTATTAAGTATTTGGTCAATGAAGGTTCATTAGTCAATGTGGGATAAACATTAAATTCCATACTTAGTCGCATAATCTTATAAATCCAATATTAAAGTCATATTTCAATTCATTATTTATCACTCAACGGGAATCTATTTGGAGAAAATGAATATATTATGATCATCTACTGTCGACGTAGATTAATCCTATGCCAGTTAATTATTAAATTATTTGTCACATCGCTTAAAATTTCGGTCAAACTTAATTAATTGACCACCATAATATACATATACATATATATATATATATATATACTGATTCCTACATTTCCCTCCCCCATACACCAATCTAGTTTTTTCGGCACCAACTAAAATTATACTAATTATACAATTTTTAGTAATGATTTATTACTGAATTGTTTCTTTATTGTTGTTGAACATGACCCAGAGTGTTGATCATAACTAAAAAAATAGAATATTAACCAATTATTCATGAGAGTAATAATAAGTTAGATGCTTCGAGCAAATAATAAAAGAAAATACACATTCACTTATCATTGTGGTAGTTTTGCAATATATTCTCGATCAACTCGATAAAAATACAATTAGCTTAATTTCATAATTAATACATTAAAGATAAAAGAGGATATCCGGTCATAACAACAAGGTTGAAACAAATATATGACAATGTTTGGTATGTTTGGTAAGCAGAGTAGACACCTTCCACCAAATAATATCATATATCTTTAATCCTTCACATGAGTTTTATGTGAACATGGATCAATTATTAAAACCAACTAAGGAAAAGGAGAACACTTGAAGCACTGATAATAACAATAAGACAGCGAACTATTCAAGTATTAGTAGAAATGAGTTTGATGTGAGAATCAAGGATGTTATGGTCTTCCGGCATCATCGTGACAATTGCATCTATATCCTCTCCGCTTTTACTACTAACCAAAACTATTAGATTCTTGGACGGCATAGATGGTGTGGCGAACCATATTGGCTTTCCCCACCCGTAGTCAAGCTCATAAGTCGGAAATCCAATCCAACTCGTGAAAAGACAATGTTCTAATTTTCCTATCAAAAGTAGAAACCCCAACTTAATTATATCTATGATTGCCCTTGAGACGTTGTTGCCTCTAACTCTTCGTATAGACCTTCTTAGTTTGCCAATGAGGTTGTGGAAACATAAATCTTGATCAGGGAACGTCAGTGCTGACATCACATAATTGCCGTAGACATTTTCAAAAAGTCGTGGAGCCTTCATTCTTGTTCTTACGTTGACTGCAATAAGTGCAGCATTCTTTTTTATACACTTTTGTTTCTTCAATCTAGCTTCCATGAAATGCTTCCAAATAAAGGCGGAGACGAGCTCAACTCGACTTGGATCTTTTACAGTAGTTTCACACGACGAGGTTGCGGCTTCTCTTAGAATATCCAAATTTTTTTTATTAAACACGAATCTTCTTGTCATGAATTTTTCATTAGAGATCAACAATTTGTTGAACCTGGATGAATGAGTAAGGTCCAAACTAATAGTAATTAAAAAAAGATAATGCATACACCTTTTCCGATAAGATAAGTAGACTTAATGATCCGGATCTAAAACTTTTAGGTTATGTTTGCTTGATATATATATATATATATGTGTGTGTGTGTAGAAGGACATATAAGGAGGGATAATAAAAAAAAATTCAAAACATAAATATTTCCTTCTCCTTACTCTCACTCTTAAAATTTTCACATTTTCATGCAAAATGATTATTTTTGATAAAATATCATTCATCATATTTGGTGAAAATGAGAAGGAAATTTAAGCCTTGAGTTTATTTTATTGTCCCTCCTTATCCATTCTTTAGTCTATTTAACAAGCAAACACAACCTTAAATTTAAACATATCATTGATTTTAAGCGATAAAAAATTGTCCCCAAAATTCTAACATGTAATTAATTCTTATTTTAATCAAGGAATCAATTTTCGTCTAAAATTAAACTGATTAAGCATTGTAAAATTTTATTCATGAAATTTTATTGCTGGAAGTAAAATTTGACTAGATTTGAAAAATGTTTCCAACCTCGACCAGGGAACGAGCCTAAAAGATGGGAAATAAGCGGTGGTGCCGAAGCTCGGGGGAACAGTTTCCGCCTCGCCTCGGAAGGTGGCAGCCCATGCATTAAGAAACGCCATTGCTGATGCCATATCAGAAATCTTGTGTGAAAAACACGTGCCGATAACGACTCCTCCACACTCGAAGATAGTAATTTGCACGAGGAGCAGTGACCGAGTGCCATGGTTAGAAGTAGTAGAATCAGGCGGAAGGTACTGCTTCAAATGATCATCCTTGCACACCACATCGTTGAGACGAGCACGTGCTCGGGCTTGGATGAACTCGACACCAGCATCGTTGCAATCAACGGAGTGATTATTTTTTAGGCGGCCTGCTAAAGGATAATATGAAGGTAGAATGTTTAAGAGGGATTGTTTTAATCGTTGGCATATTTGGGGATGGTTAGAGGTAGTCAAGCCTTTTGATTCGAGTCCTTCGTAGAAGAAGATAAGGGGAATGTATAATGGGAGTAGCAATTGATCTATGTAGGAAAGCTTCAACTTGTTGGGGTGAAGAGGAGCTGAAGATGAAGGCTTCAATATCTCACTTGATATTACTTGCACAAACCCTTCCATTTAGTTATTATTTGCTTTTGTTGTCTTAGAGATTAGTAAGGTCTTATGAAACATGGGAGATCTATATATAGGTGTGGATTCGTATATTAATCTCTTCATACATAATACACGAAGAATTTGTTAATCTTTGGACATGTTCACCACACAAAACTATTGTTATATTATATCTTCGTATTGATCAATCACGCTAAGTTATGATGGTGTGGCGAGAGATATTTTTTTGATATTAGTATAGAGGATGCTTCAAATTTAAATTTGTATATGATAATTATCATCCAATCTTAGTCATTTATTTGTTTAGATCTCCGATTACTATTTATTTAACTATTTTATATTTGTGTGTATTAATATTTAATGTTATAAGAGAAAAATAGCAAATTAACCCTTATAGTGGACACCCTTATGGCGGATCATCACTTATAACATGCTTTTGTTCAAATATCAAATTAACCCATAACATTAATATTTTTTTGTAGTTAGGGCTCCGCTGTTAACGGACTTCTAACGCCGTTAGATTACTCATAGGGACATTTCATTAAACACATTGTGTGTCACTTGCTTTCAGCGAGATTCATGTGTGACATTGGTTCGTTCACTCATGAATCTCGCTGAAAGCAAGTGACACAAAATGTGTTTGATGAAATGTCATATGAGTAATTTAACAGCGTTAGAAATCCGTTAACATCGAGGGTCTAACTGCATCAAATGTTGAACGTTAGGGGTTGGTTTAATCAAAAGTCTGCCATAAGGGGTGATCGGTCATAAGAGTGTCCACCATAAGCGTTAATTAACTACTTTTCCCATATTTTAATGGTTATAAATATAATTATGCTATTATGATTATATCCGTAATATAACTAATAGATATATTTTTACTCATTTTTATCTCCTACATAATATATTTTCAGTGTGATTATATCTACTTTTATTATTTTTATTCATTTCCCTCTTAAGTAATATAGTTTTATTATCTCCAAATTTATTACATTCCGACTAGAATTTATTAATTAAAGTATGATTTAATATTTATTTAATATATAAAATATACAAAATAATATAATATAATTGTATGATATTATCATACACAAATAATTATCTGCAAGATTTTTAACAAAAAAATGTGAAATAATTTAAATTAATCATGCTACTCTTTACTTATCTTATCCAAAAAGATTTATAAATAAATATAAAATTAAATTGAAATAATTAAGTTAATCAACAAAATATAAGAGATCATAATTATCCAGCATACAATTGATGTATGCCAAATAAAATTTGTCAGCAAAAGCGTAGTTGCAAAAAAAATATAGCAACATGCATGCACATGCATGTGGTCATACGTAGAGGCCCATAATAATTTATTCGGTAAGGGTTGCAACCAGCTTCCCATTCTCCATGTTCAAATTATTATTTTACTTTCGGTGCCTAAACGTACTTGTAAATAAATAACCTCGATTAAATATAAAAAAGAAATACACCCATTACATGGAGCTCATGAAATACTTTTGATTGCTAGAACAAATGGCTTAGTCGTCCCAAAAGCAGAAAATCAATATATTGTTTATTATACAATTTGAAAATTAGAATAGCAATTAAAATGAAATTAATTTACAAATGATGATGAGATTTAATGTTTCATATGACACTATATATGTTGCACTATAAAATTTTAAAATATTATATATTTTTAAATTTCAATTATATATGATTTAGTTTATTTTTGTGTTTAGTACTCTAACTTCATCATACTCAAACATATCATACTCAAACATATTATATGACTGTTTAGAATTTTTAATCTCATTTTAAAATTAATTTTTATGGTTGATAAATTTAAAATTAGAGTATATTATTTTTTATAAGAATAAATTTTATTATAATTCATTATATTATATTATATATTTTTATTTATACTTAATATTAATTAAAATTATATATTTATTTACGAGATACGAAGGGAATACAAAAATTAGAGTCTTTAAATATCATCCACTATATGGGGCGACTTGATTTCCCGATAATATCATACTATTAAGAACATGCATTATCATACATATTAATGACACACAAAAAAGTACTCTTGGCATTAATTATTAACCACTACTATAAATTCGCTTATAGATAGACATTTAAAACAAATTATATATATGATTAAAAAAATATATTTGATATAGATGTCTCATCTATGAGTGACATTTTAAGAGTTTAATTCCTTTTGCCGCTTCTAATTATCTTTACATCCAATATTTATTAACATGAATTTTAAAAGTTCGGATAGAGTATAAAAATGGCTCCACAATTACCAACACAATTTAGGGATTTCCATATGAATAAGGACAACACCTTATAAATTTGCACACAATTATAAGGCTCGTAAAACTTCTTATAATTTGTTAAGGATGAAGCAATTTTAAAAAAATGTTTACGTTTTCATTTTTTTTAAATAGATACATTTTAAAATTAAATATGCACCTCAACTATAACCTAATCCAATCAAAAAAAAAAAAACTACATTTTATTATTTTCATAAGTGATCGTTCCAGTGCATCTTGCTATTGAAATGAGATCTTCTACGCTTAGGGTTGGTTTGGTGGTTTAGTAAGATCTCGTCAAGTTATATTAAAATTTAATTAAATTGATAAGATAAAATGAAACAAAAATATAATTTTGTTGTTTGGTAGATAATTAATAAAATTCATTAGTTAGTTAAGTTTTGATGTAAAACTATAATTTTGTCCTATGAATAATAGAAATCACAAACACCCACTGATCCCATCCAATTACCCAGGAGAATTTCAAGTCCAACAATAGTGCAAAAAGTGTAAAGCTAGCTATTCATAGCGGAGAAGAAAAAAAATTCAAAAGGCAATGAATATGGATATTTCTCTTTCTTTGTTTGGAAACAAAAGCTGAAGCCCAATTAAGAAAACTCTGTTCTCAGTTTTGGATTTGATATGTATAAAGATGTAACACATAAATTAGGGAAATCAAAATTAAAGAATTAGAGGAGACAAAGGAGTTGTGGAGATTTGCAGAGGAGATAGCAAGGAGGCGATGAAGCCGAACCGTGATGGAGCAGAGCGATGATGTTTGAGCTTGCGGCGATGAAGCCGAACGATGCAGAGCCGGCTGGACTATGAGGCAAAAGAAGCAGCCGCCTCAGGCCCCCGGTAAACGAAGGCCCCGAAATTTTGGAGCCTCCTATATATATATACATACGTATTTGTAATTAATATTTTCAAAACTTTTTCATAAATGAAATATGGTCTAGTGGAATTTGTTGATTGAGAAGTTAGTACATTTTATTTTATATTTATAGATGTGTTATATTTTATATTTATAGATGTGTTATATTTATAGATGTGTCCAGTAGAAAATATGGAAGTTGTTTTTGATTTTTTATTTGATATAAATATTTTGAGAATTTTAGATGATGATGAATTGATGGTCTAAAATCGTTAAATTTAGATCTTGCACATTATTTAAAATTTGACAACCAATTTTATCTTAATGGACTTGATTTGTTTTCGGAGCTATAAAAGTGTTAAGAGAAATATTGGATATAAAAATGAATACACCACTTGATGTATTAAATTATATATAAAAAAAAGTTAGATTCATACACTAATGTTTTCATTACTTATAAAATATTGCAGAAAGAAGTTTTTCAAAACTGAAATTAATAATCAACTATGTCACAAGAAATATTGAATGTATTAATTATATTTTCTTTGAAAGTAATTTGTTGGACAATATTGACTATAACATTTCATAAGTACATTTGCAATCGAAAAGTGAAGAAAAATAAAATAAATTTTTAAAAATATATTTTATATATAATGTCTTTTAGATAAATATTTTGTTTAAAATTTCGCTTCAGGCTTCCAATTTTCTTTATTCGGCCCTGGAACGATGATGGAGCAGAGCGATGGTGTTTGAGCTTCACAGAAGACGAGGCGGGGTGCGATGAAGGGAAGCTGTGAGAAAGAGAGTGAATGAAGAAGAGAGATCAAGATGTTGAGCTTCTGGGCGACCTGGTTGTGCCGATATGCTCGCCGATAGTGGGGATGTGCACCTGAAAAAAAAAGTGTGAGAGGAATATGGGCAGAAATGAGGAGAGATGGTGGGAAGAAGATGATGTTACTTTTGGAAATTGAGTGATTTAAAAATACTGTTTCACAATGTTAGATTATAACTTACTCCTTCCGTCCCGCTAAATGTGGTCACGTTTCCTTTTTAGGATGTTCCACTAAAAGTGGCTACTTTTCCAAAAAGGAAACAATTTTACCATTAAAATACCTCTCCTACTTTTTAAACACACAAAACTATACTTTATTAATCTCCGTACTAGATTCTTTGTGGCCGCATTTAGCGGGACAGAGGGAGTACCATTTTGGATAGTTCTAGAACATGACCAAATAGTGAAATTATCTCGGGCCTTCTATCTAACACGGGCCAATAGGTTATAAAAATTGACTTACCAAACACTTGTTTAACCTTGTTTGATGCAGTCAAGCAGAAGGGTCAACTTTCGATTTAAAACTGCTTTCATTGTGACTGACTCAGCTAGTGAGCCACATATGGTTTTGAAGCTCTTCGAGTCTAGTTTCACATGCAACAAACGGAAGGTCATTTGGAGTTTTCTAGAAGGAGTTATGTCGGTTTCAATCAAGTGTGGCAATGCAGTCCAAAAGCTGCGAATGCAAGGGGTCTCTCGTATTATTAGTCTTAAAGTTGAGTTATTCTTGTATTTAAAATATGAGTGAACTTGTATTTATTGAGGGAAGTGAAGGGTTGTGTTAGAATAGTATAAATAAGTGTGATTTCAAGTATGGAGGGGATCACTTTGGATTTAAAAAAAACACATATACGTGAGTTTTCTCTAAAGAAGAATAATTTTCTTCTTGTATTCCTTAACCTTTTGGTGGATTCCTTAAGGTGACGAATTTATTTGGGGTGTTTCTTGTGTTCCCTCCTCTCTTCTCCATTTCCCGGTACCATTGTTTAACCTGCCTAACTTGTTGAAACATATCTACCAAACGCAGCCTTATTGTGCCAAGTTTTTTGTCGCTACATTAATATAACTATTTCACTTAAAATGATTGTATACCTAATTTTGGAATCATCAATCAAAATTTCTTTTTTAAAACTAAAAATGTACTCCCTCTATCCCACTAAACATGTCACAATTTTCTTATTGATACATCCCACTAATAATGACATATTCCAAAAATAGTAAAAATTATCCCTTCAAAAAAGTGTGGACCCTGCCATTTTTATCACTCTTACACTACTTTATACATTCTCCTTAATAACCGTGCTCAAAAGTTTTGTGTCATCTTTATTGGGACAGAGGGATTATAAGTTAATTAAATATAAAAATAAGCATATACCCTAATTCATGTAATTAACCATTATTATTAATAGTAAAATTTAAGAAAATTATAAAAATATTAAAATTGATGAAAGATAACATTGAAAACTGATTATAAAGATACAGAGTTGGAATAGAGAATCCTAAATACTTTATCTGATTTGTCTTTTTAGTTTTCTGATAATTTTAAAGATATATTCAATTAGATGTTTTTGTTTTATGTCGAAAAAAATAGCTCGTGTAACAACTATTTGCCCAATTTATGTACAAATGTTATGTTTTTCTAAAGTTAGGCAATAAGTCAATTTTCTATGGGCATTTTGTCGTATTTATATTATATAAAGGTACTTTAATTTAATACCGAATATAAAATAGATGATGATGATAAAATCATAAAAAGATATATAGATAGACAGCCTAGATAGTTTCAATAAATTAGCCCATTTATTTTCAAATTCGTTAGCTCCCAACCACGTAAGCTTCACATATCACAACTGCAGACTGCCCTTTTTCAAATACAGACAAATAATCAGATCGGTGACAAGGATACTTTAATGTTCCGGTGATTGATTTGAATGTTATGGAGATAAAATAATAAATAATAGCTAAAAATTTATAAATTCTCATTTTTCTAGCATAATTTATTAGTTAGTGTATATTTTAATATTTTTAATATAAAACAATGCAAAATATAATATAATAAAAATGATAGTAACTCATATGCTTACGTTGTATTATGCTGTATTGCATACGTCATTAACTACGGACACGTTAATTTGTGTCTGCTGATTACAATAAAGTGTATATATAGGACATATCAAATAGAAATCAACACATATATGTTAACTAAAATATATTATGTGACATTGATATATTAACCCCGTACACATTAATTCGTGTAATTTAAAAAATATTAAATAACTTAATTTATTATATTGTTCTCTACATCTTATCCGAAAGATATATCAAATGATAATTTAAGATTATATATCAATCATTCATTATATATTTTTTTGTTGATATACAATCTTGTTGATCTTTTGGATAAGATGTAGAGAACAATATAATGAATTTAAATTATTTAATATTTTTTAAAATTATGCAGGTTGTGTACGTGCTTGATATGTCAATTTCACATAATGCTATAAAAGTATATACATATTTTAAAATATATATATATATATATATATATTGAATAAATGTTAAATTATATTGTAATCAATAGGCCGAATCTAAAAGTAATACTCCATCCGTCCCGTTATTGTTCGCCCCATTTGACCAAAACTTTGAGTGCTTTATTTACTATTGAGCCCAACAATAATATAATAGAGGGAGTAAAATTTTATCAAATATTTAATATTTATTCATATGACATGCCACATCATTCACAACCTTGTTAATAATATCGGTTGCAAGAGGGTGATCATTTTTGTTTAATTGGAATACTTCGTGTAATTTCTTATAAGTCGCAAATATAAGGAGTAAAAATAGTAAATATGGAGATAATCCATGCTGGAAAGGTATGGTGCAAGAGATATAGATAACTACAAGTAACTTAACAATCAATTCATAGTCCTTGTCATAGTGTAATTTGAAAAATACAATTCTCGTACCACTATCATGGTGGTCACAATACGTTAGATGAGTTACAATATCAATATCTCCACTTATGTGGTACTTTACCATTTTAGACACACAAATAACTTGTAAAATGGTGATCACGTCATCATTATTATCATTACGATCTCAAATGCTTCCTTTGTCCCTATCTTGATCATTTGAGTCTCCAATACACCAGTAAAATTACACGCTAACTAGTGATCGTCTTAAGTTTTCATTCTCGATTCTACGAGAATTTTTATGAAAGCCTTTCATTTGCTTCTCTTCGATGGAAGTTTGATTTTCCCAGAATGTATCCTAATTTTTGGCCTAATTTTTCTTCTGATGATCGATTCAACCTCTGATCAAAAAGATATACCTTGGTTATATTTCATCTCTTCAACAAGTTTAGTAATGAGCATAACGGCCCTATTGTTCCGATGGAGAGAATAACCTATGATTAGCTTTTCGGGAAATTTCCAAACGATCAATTTCGCAGAAAAAAAATGAAGGATCTCACGGATAGAACAAGTACAATCCGAAATAAAATAGCCAAAATCTCGGTTTCAAGATGTAGAATCTATGTTGAATCACCATTTAGCGGGGCTACTAGGACTTGGTTCTCTTTCTTGGGCAGGGCATCAAGTACATGTATCTTTACCGATTAACCAATTTCGCCTGCATGAAGCCGGAATCGCTAGTAATCGCCGGTCAGCCATACGGCGGTGAATTCATTCCCGGGCCTTGTACACACCGCCCGTCACACTATGGGAGCTGGCCATGACCGAATTCGTTACCTTAACCTCAAGGAGGGGGATGCCGAAGGCAGGGCTAGTGACTGGAGTGAAGTCGTAACAAGGTAGCCGTACTGGAAGGTGCGGCTGGCGGGTCAATTTTCATCAATTTGATCGAGAATGTGATGAAATATTCTAATTAAAAATATAAAATTGTGGGATGAATTCTCGATGTGAAAACACAGAGCCAGGGGGCTGATCTTTGAATAGGAAAAAGAGCGGATCTGCATGGTCCCAAATGAATTGGCTTATTCGAAAAAGGCTTTAATTTTCGTGCTTATCTTAATTGTTGGTTTAGTTTATGCATGGCGAAAGGGGGCACTGGAATGGTCAGATAGATTCATGTCTGAAAGAGGTTGACAATAAGTTCTTCCAAAATTGACTATTTGTCCCTCTGTTAGAGGTGTTCCAGAAATGTCTGTGATCGAGTAAATAGTCCCTTTTTCTATTTTTTATAGTAGATAAAGTTAGTAGATTTAAAGTAGAAAGACTAATCAGTTATTGAGATAAGACAGGAAATCTAATGCTTGAATTGAAGTAGGAATTTTACAAAGGCAGACTCTAAAAATAGACCCGTTTCTGAAGAGTCTTATCTAATGAATATCAATGAGAATCAGGACAATTCAAGATTCAAAATAAATGATTCTAATTTTTCTTTAACTTGTTTTTTTTGACCCCCCTTCTACAATTGAGTATGATTGTATGTGTGATAGCATCTACAATACCAGGAATA
>JAPKLX010000493.1:110440-130114 GCA_026898415.1 Leonotis leonurus | reverse complement strand
CCCCCCCCATACACCAAACCTTGCTCATTCGGGACCAACACATAAGCAGATCGAAGATCAATCTGCAGTTCATTTGCTTCAAATTTGGACATGCCGAGGATATCCGGCTTGTATGTCTCCCTGAGCTCAGCTATGGAAGAAGCAGTGAAGATATTGAGCAGGGTGGCCTCTTCAACCTTCAGTGCGTGTATGGATCTGGTTCTGAGCAGGGCGTCCAGGACATAGAACTCTTTATCTTTCATGAGCAACAAAAATTTGAGCCGTCTGGCCGCTTCATATGTTTCTGGGGTGAGTTGGATCCCAGGGAAAGTTCGAAGAACAGAGTGATCTGCCTCTGTTTCCAACATCTTTACCACTGTTTCTGCCTTCTGTAACTCCTCCTCCTCATCTGTAGACTCCTCTTCTCCCTCGACCTCCTCATCAATCTGCTCAAGATGTTCTGCAGATGATGGACTGGCTGTGTGTGCGGGGGAGAAATCCTTGATCTGGCTGGGATCCAAGGATGAAATGGGAGCTACATCCTCTGGTGGTCCACCCACCAAGACCTCTTCCTCCTCAACCTCCTGTTGAGGGAGAATGGTTTATGCAGCAGCAGGTTCTTCAACCGGGACTTCATCAGCTAGGTTCTGAAATCTTCTGCGTTTGGGTTTGGGTGGCTGAGCTGCTGTGGAGGCATCAGTGTCAATAGAGCTGGCTCTTCTGGTCACTCTTTTGGGAGGAGTCCTTTCAGAGGGCTTGTCTTTTGTGACCCTTGATTTTGTGGACTTCTCGGTTGGGGCAGTAGGTGGGATCCAGATGGGGTTAGAACTACCCATCTCTGTCAGATGGGGTCAGTCACCCTTGCAAGTAAGTTAGCAGAGATGCCCATTGACATCTCGATCTGGTGCTGGTTCTTTGGGAAGTGAAGTCTGGTGTTAAACTCAACAAGTGTATCCCACTGGTGTTGTGGAAAGAAGGATTCCAGCATGAAGCTGATTTTGGTGCAGTGTCTTAGGCTGCTCCTCTTTACTTCGATCCCTGGTTTGCCTCCTTTGACAAACATGATCATCTTGGCTTCCTTAGCCAAGAGATCGAATAGGATCCTGCTCCAGTTAACCGGTAGGTTAAGGACGATGGCAGCCTGGATTTTGAACTTCTCTGGGGTAACCTGGTCATAAGACCCATTGTGGTTCAAGAAAATTCACTGTATGAATTCAAACAAAATCCTGAACTCTGGTGCGAGCAAGGTTCGGGTAAAACATCTTGTTCATATACCGGATTGGTACTATCATCACCATCTCTACAGCCTCTTGAAGCTGTTCTTCTGTTAGATCCCCAAGGTCAAGACCTTCATCTTTCAGCTTATAAACATCATTAATGATGTTTATGACGTTGTAAGTGGTGTTACTGATGGTGTTCCCCTTGCTAACCCTAATGGTTGCTTCATTTCCACCTTTTTCTCCCTGCCACGAGAGATAGAAGGCGGCGACTTCTTTAGGCAAGAAGTGGACTGGATGGGAAGTGATGATATTGTGAAACCCTACAAGAGATCAACCAATATATGTGAGCACTATCCTTCCATCAATGAAGTATGAGTGCCCAGAACAGTTTACAGAGTCTAGCATTCTATATCATAGTACCAGTAAACACATACTTGCAGATGGAAAGAGACAGTTTTCAATACAGGTTCGAGAAATTTTATAAGAACATGATATAGAGCAGTTAAAGACAATCAACACATAAATATTAAACCTTTGCAGCGTCGAACAAGGTCGAATGCCTTGTCCAGTTTATGAAACCCAAAGGTATCAAGAACTGCGAAAAGGTCTTGATGGAGGTATGGTTTCAGAAAGTTCATTTGATCAAGAAACTGTGAGGATTTGGGTGCCATATTTGCTAAAACAGAGTGATTTTCGAAGGTAGAGAGAATTGGAAAGGAGAAAATTTTTGCTAAGTGTTCGAGGATTATAAGTTTAAGTGATAGATGAAACGCCTTATCAATTATATAAGCGAATGAGGGGATAAGTAAAGTAATAAAATATTTAGAAATCCTTCCCTTTTTCAGTTTTTCCCGCCTTTCCATGGTATAGGTTTGCAGCCTATTACCGCCTCTATTGATCGTATGATGTACGCGCTTTTGATCGTGGGGTTGAGGAGTGGTGCGTGATTGTTTTGCACTGTCGAAAAGCTTCCTTTTTCTTGGTTTGGTAAATATATTCTTAATTACTGTTCCCAAACATAGTATCAATCATCACAAAAATGGAAGATTTGATATATGCTATCAGGAATTAGATATATGGTATAATTAGTCACTGTATATAGTTGACTTTTCCCCCTTAACCAAGTAATGGGAAAATTAATAAGGAATATTAATTTAATATCCACGTGTCTAGTTAGTCATCTGGTTTAGATCGATCTGTTTGTTAGTGAGCTGTTCCCAACTTATCGATCTGTTCCAGTCACTTTCTAGTTTGGTCATTAATCTGGTGTGATGACCTTTTTGGTAATTCCCAGTTGGAATTTGATTGATCTGTTAGACAATGTACGTGGATTTAGTGATCTAATATTAATTCCCAGTTGGAATTTTTGCATAGCCTGATCTTAATCAATCTGGTGGTAATTTCTTGTTTGGAGTTTTTTTTTTTTTTTTTGTAACCTGTCTTCATTGATCTGGTCTAAACAACCTGGTTCATATTCTCTGTTGGAATATTGATCTGGTTTTGTCCTAGGTTGATCTGTCTCTTTCTTCAAGATTTAATAGTCCTAATTTTCCACAAAGCATCTTGAATCTCTCTTCTGGTAATGCTTTAGTGAGAATGTATGCTCTATGGACTTCAGTGTGTACATGTTTTCTTTCAACATGGTCCCTTATGAAGTGATGTCTTACATCTACATGTTTGCATCTGGTATGCAAAACAAGATTCTGTGTGATTGCTATAGCACTAGAGCTATCGCATAAAATTGGTATCTCTTCAACATCGATCTCATAGTCTTTGAGCTATTGTTTTAACCATAATATTTGTGCAGAACAACTTCCAGCTGCCATATATTCTGCCTCTGTGGTTGATGTGGCAATAGATGTTTGTTTCTTTGAGAACCAAGAGACCAGTTTGCTTCCTAGAAACTGACATGTACCAGAAGTTGACTTTCTGTCGAACTTGCATCCAGCATAATCTGAATCTGTGTATCCAGTTAGCTCAAGGTTGTCTTCACATGGGTACCATAATCCTAAGTGGGTTGTTCCCTTAAGATATCTTAATATCTTTTTAGCTGCTTCCATGTGAGACTCTTTGGGATTTGCTTGATATCTTGCACATATACCTACTGCAAATGTGATGTCAGGTCGACTAGCAGTTAGGTAGAGTAATGATCCTATGATCCCTCTGTATTGTGTGGTATAAGCTGGTTTCCCTTCTGGGTCAGGACCGATTTTCCCATTGGTCTGCATTGGGATTTTCACTGGGTTACTGTCTTTGAGCCCAAATTTGGTTAGAAGATCGTTGATGTATTTGGTTTGATTTATGAAGATGCCATCTGGTTCTTGCTTGACCTGTAGTCCTAAAAAGAAACTCATTTCCCCCATCATGGACATTTGTTACTTATTTTTCATAAGTTCTGCAAATTTGTCACATAAATAGGTGGATTGAGATCCAAATATGATATCATCTACATAGATCTGTACTAGAAGGATATTTTCTTTGACTTTGATGATGAACAGAGTCTTGTCAACTGATCCTCTTCTGAATCCAGAATCTAGTAGAAATGATGATAATGTCTCATGCAAGCTCTAGGTGCTTGTTTAAGACCATAGACTGCTTTTGCTAGTCTATATACTTTCTGGTTCGGATCTTCTTCTTCAAATCCAGGTGGCTGTTCCACATTGACTTCTTCTTCAAGGATACCATTTAGAAAAGCACTTTTGATGTCCATCTGGTATACCTTGAACCTTTTATGTGCGGCATATGCTAAAAATAACCTTATTGCTTCTAATCTGGCTACGGGTGCAAATGTTTCATCAAAATCAATGCCTTCTTGTTGATTATAGCCTTTAGCTACTAATATGGCTTTGTTTCTGACTACATCACCATTCTCATCCCGTTTATTTTTGAACACCCATTTTACAACAATCACACCGTGGTGTTTGGGTCTGGCCACAAGATACCAGACCTCATTCCTTTTGAACTCATTGAGTTCTTCTTGCATTGTTGTTATCCAATCTGCATCTTGTAGAGCTTCATGAGCATTAGCTGGTTCAATGCGAGACAGATAACAACTCAGCAAAGCACTTTCTCCATGCATTCTTCTGGTTTTCACACGATCTGATGGGTTCCCAACGATCTGTTCTGATGGATGGTCTTGTAACCAACTCCTTCTCTTGGTCATCTCTTCATCGGATATCTCAGGATCAGGTTGATCTGTTGGTTCCTCGAATTCAGGGTGTGATGTAGAAGATGGTTGAAATGGATTCTTGTTAGAGTTTTCTTCTGGGTTTGGACTTTCAGAATGATTATCTTCTGCAATGACTGTTTCATTGCTTGGTGATCTGTTTTAATCCAGATCTTGTTGAGTTGTTCGCCCTTGCTGTATAATCTCTTCAACAATAGGTGGAGTACTACTTTCTTCATCATCTCTCTTTGAATTCCATATAAGAATGTCTTCTAGCAGAATCTCATTTTGTTTCCTAGTAGTCACCTGATTATCAGTCTGTTTTTCATCATGTGACCTGTACTCAACAATAGACTCATCAAAAACAACATGAGGAGTTACTTCTACAATATGAGAATTCTTATTGTGGACTCGATATACTTTACTAACATCAGAATATCCTAAGAATATTCCAGGGTCAGTTTTGCTATCAAAAATCTTAGGCTTTCTGTTGTTCCAAATCTCATATGGTGTCTTTCCATGTCTGATTGTGATGGATGATCTGTTTTGAGTATAGCAGGCTGTGTATATGGCTTCTGCCCAGAACTTCTTTGGTAGATTGGCTGCATTAAGCATTGTGCGAGCTGCTTCTTTTAGTGATCTGTTTCTCCTTTCAACAACTCCATTCTGTTGAGGAGTTCGAGCAGTAGATGTTTGATGAATGATCCCCATCTTATTGCAGTATGCTTCAATCTTTTGGTTGAGAAATTTTGTTCCTCGATCTGTTCTGATAGAGGTTATACTCATCTCCTTCTGTTTGGTGATTTTATGTAGAAAGTTAGGGAGTTTATTTAGAGTCTCTTTCTTCTTTAACAGAAAGATGACCCAAGTGAATCTTGAGTAATCATCTATGATTACTAAGGTGTATTTTCTCCCATTTATGCTTAGAGGTTTGACTGGGCCAAACAAATCTAAGTGCAACAGCTCCAGTATTCTTGAGGTTGAGTGAGCTGTTTTGCTTGTAAATGATGATCTGGTCTGCTTTCCAGCTTGACAGGCTTCACATATATGATCTTTATCATATACTTGATCTGGTAGTCCAACCACTAACTTCTCTTTGGCAATCTTGTTGATTGACTTGAAGTTTAGATGACTTAATCTCTTGTGCCATAACTAGCTTGTTTCTGATACAGTTTTGGTGAGTAAGCAGGTCTCGATATGATTTTTCCACTGGACAATATATAGTCTATCCTGCAATTTTCCGGTAAGGAGTATCTCATCTCCTTCCTTGTTCTTCACAAAACAGTTGTTAGTATAAAAAACAATCTGATTACCGTTTGCACAGAATTGACTTACAGAAAATAGATTGTGACTAAGACCCTCAACATACGAAACATTTGTGATGGTGGTCTTTCCAACTATTATATTTCCATATCCTCTGGTGTATCCTTTTGAGTTACATCCAAAGGTGACCTGTGGTCCTGGTTTTTCAACGTAATCTGATGGTAGGTTCTTGTCACATGTCATGTGCTTTGAACATCCACTATCTATGATCCAGATTGCTCCTTTAACTATTTTGTTCCTTCTTGCAATCTTCTTGTCCTGCAATTAATCACACTTAGCTACCCTTCAACGTTTGGGTGCTTGGTTATTAGCAAATGTTCCCTTTCGAATCCAGAACATTTTTGGGTTAGGAACAGAAATATAGCAAGTGATAGTATTTCCATCGTTATCAACTCTAGATAAGGAGTGAATTTCAGATGGATGGGGTCTCTCTATTCCATCGTTCTTATGATTCTTCTTGATAGATGGTGTCCTGTTGACATTCTTTGTTGGATTGCCATTTTTATTTGGCATTGTCCTGTTGACACTTGTTTTATGAGCATGATCTGTTTCTGTGTAACAGAATTGTTGACCCTTTGTTTGACCGTATTGCCTATTCATGGTATCTTTGATGATCATCTTTTGGGGTTGGCCTTTCTTGTTTTTCAAGTTTTTCACTTGATCTGGTATTTGTTTCCTCTCTGGTACAAAGTTTATGGTACTTGAAGATTTTTCTGAGTGACGTGGATATCCTAATCCAGATGTGCCCTTTTGTTGCATGTTGATTAGCAACTTAGCACGTTCATCACTCTTGTAAATCATTTCTTTCCCTTTCTTTATCTTTTCCTCAGCAACGTTGTTCCTATTGATGAGATCTTTAACCTTTGAATTTAGAGAGTGAATCTCAATATTCTTTCCCTTGATCTGTTCTTCCAGATCAGCTATCTGGGTAACGAATTGAGTGTTGGCTGTACTCAGTATCTGTTCAGATTTCTTCAATCTGTCATTTTCTTCTACAACCTCTCTAAACAATCTCTTGATGCTCGAATAGCTTTTGAACATCTCATTGACCTCATCCCATGAATATTCAGCTTCATCTTCTATTTCCTGTTCCAGATCATTATCATTTGAAGAGGTGGAGTTGCAAGAATTTACCTCAACTTCATCCAGACCGTTGTCTAGACCTACGTAGCATTCATCCCAGCTTTCTTCATCATTTGCAAAGAATGCTTCATCATTCTCTGATGAACTGTCTGAAAAATGACTCGAGCTGCTTGAATCTTGTTCAGCGAGCATGGCCTTGCGCTCATTTTTGAGTTTTCAATATCTTTTTACTCTTAGCTCTTCTCTTTGGCTTTTGGACAGATCAGGACAATCTGTTTTGAAGTGACCTGTTCTGCCACAACCAAAGCATGTGTAATCTGTAGAGTTAGATGTTTTAGAAGTTTTACCAGTCTGCTGTTTTGATTCATCCTTGTAATCAGATCGATCATTGTCACGTTTCTTGTAGAAGTTCTTCTTGTTGTCTTTGTAGAAGCGTCTATATTTCTTCGATCTGACCTCCATCTTATCCATGCGTTTGGCAATCATTGCAAATTCTTTTAAGAGTTTGTCATAACCTTTCTCTTCATCTGGTGTGTAGAGGATTCAGAAGATTCATCTGGTATGCTCTTCGCTTTGAAGGCAGCTTCTTTCTCTTTCCTAGAACTATTGTCTGCCTTTTTGGACAGATGATCTAGTCCTCGAATTCTTTAAATGTCACATTCATGACCTTCAAGGTGATCAAATAAGGCTTCTGTAGACAGTTCATTGAAGTCTGCACGAAGAGGTTGCATTGCAGCATAGATCTCCCAACTCGGTGGAAGTGCTCTGAGTACTTTCATATTCTTTTCTCTTTGAGTATATTTGTTCTTTTTGAACGCAGATATCTCAAGGAGGATTCCAGTAAATCTCATCTTCATCTGCTCTATTGTTTCACCTGGTTTCATTTTGAATTCATCATATTTGTTGCAGGCAAGAGATAGCTTGTTTTCAATCATTACTTCAGATCCTAGTGCCAGGGCTCTTAAGGCTTCCCACATCTCTTTGGCAGTATCCAGATCTTGGATTTTGGCCAGATGTATACCTTTGACCGTGCTGGAGATGATCCCTTTGGCAAAGTCATCAAGATTTGCTTCTCTCCTTTCTTCAGAAGTGTATTTTCTGGGATCCTTTAGCACAGCCTCCTTGACCACTCATGTTTCAGTGATACGAGTAGTTTCTTCTGGAATTGCCAATGGTCCTTCTTCGATTACCTTCCACATCAAGCAGTGATGTGCTTTGAGACACATCTTGATTCTGAAACTCCATTCTCTGTAACCTTGAATGGAAAATTCTTCACATGCCCTAATAACAGATGACTCCATAGCAGATAGTATGCAAGTGAATGAACCACGAAGGTTTTATCCCTGTGAAACAAACAATGGTCGTTTGAACCACTGCTCTGATACCACTTGTTGGTCCCGAAAGAGCAAGGTTTGGTGTATGGGGGGGGGGAATACACCAAATACAAACTTTTTAGTTTACTTGTTGAATTATCAGAGAGTTCAAGCTATTCTTATTTAAGAAATTGCTCGGCAGATGACTGACCAGATCAATACTCAGATCGATACCAGATTAGTCCAAACAGATTGCTCTCTAGTGATCTTATTATCTTCTGGGTGTTGTGTGTGCGGAAATATGGTGGATTTAATGAGTGCTCTTATAAGAAAACCTTTAAAGATAGTCAAATGGTTAAGCAGATTGATTGATATGCAGTTTGTATGATAGTGCAGAATGTTAGAGTAATAAACAACTGAAAAGTAAAGGTGTAAGAAAGTAAATGACACAGTTGTTTAACGTGGTTCGGGAATTCCCTACGTCCACGATCTGGTCAAAGCTAGACCAGATTATCCAATACTAGGATGCTCTGCTTCTTTATACTCGTGGAGAACGAGTCACAAGTATCAGTCAAAGCTAGAGAGATACCTATGCACGAAGTGAGGGTCGTGTCCCTTTACAACAGATTACCTCTACGTTACCACTACAAACCTACTAGCTAGTAAGGTAATCTGCTTTCTCTGGACAAGATAGACTTCAATCGAGGTTGAGTTGGTGTGATGAAGAATCACAGGTCTTTTGAAGCTCTTAGTCTGGATCAAGAAGGCTTGAGAGTATGTTCGTAGTATATCTCGCGTGTATATCTTGTAGCTTCTTTTTCCAGATTTTGAACTTCTAATTTATATAGGCATTGAATTGAAAATTCTAGCCATTGTTGATTGGCGTGAGACAGATGGTAGATTGCCAATCAATGATGTCCACCATATCTTTTCTTGCCATGTAGATAACGCTGACTCAATCTTCAAGATATGGAAAGTAGATTGCTAACGATCTCTTTCCTTCTTTGTGTTCTATCGAAGATTTCCAATCCCTGTTGGATAGGTTTCAGTCTTGACGTGGCAAGAGCGTATGATGTGTAGGATGATTTCAGCTGGTGGATTGATGACTCAATCGATCTGGTGCCTCACTGTAGATATCGATCTGGTCATCGATCTGGCCACTGTCTGTTACAGCAGATCAATTACTTTAAGCTTGAAATCTTGACCTTCATCCTATACTAAGTTGAGATTGACTTCCATAGGAATATTTCCTTTACATATCAATTCATCTCCTAATCTGTTTTACACGTAGAACAGTTTTAAACTCTGAAACAGCTAAGAGTGTTTCGAAAGACCATCATAAAAACTAGATATATTAGGGTTCCCAACAGAATCAGGGTCGCATGAGAAGATGAAGAACTGGCTTCAGATGTAGTCATTTTGAGAATGTTTTGAGTGATTTTGTAAAAGAGAAGGTTTTGCAAGAAAGCTTGTGTACAACAATGGCGGTTTTAGGTTTTTTGGGAGAGAGGGAATTTTGAAAGTGTGAGTGAAACAGTCAAACTACCACATATATATATGCAAATAATGAATGAACTAGATTAAATAATATAAAAGTAATAACAAGTAATGGTTTAGATTACTCCTTGATTTAATCATTTGCCGTCCAAAATCGATTGAAGTGCACACGCCATGAAATAGCGTCTCCAAAAGAGTCACATCATTGCCTCGAAACGGGAACCGAGGACTGCAACATTAAATGATCTTCACTTTATCCTTTACTTTTTCTGACATTGAGGCTTTCGGTATTACCTAATATTAAATAGAATTTAATATTAATCATGAGACATAAATACTAAAGGAGTTAGAGAAATAAATAAATTTTGTAATTCTAGTTCAAATTCCCCCTTGATTAATGCCCTGGCATATCATTTTGTGGCTTGATCGATCTGCTATCCTCGATTTTGACAGCTAGCTGCTAATTTTCCACTTTGTGCAGCTCGCTGTTATTTCTTAATAAATATCCTAGAGGATTTTTCTGAATCATCATTGTTTTGAAATTTAGATCGACCTGTTGTTGTTGATAGATAAGCATATCGTTTTCTTCTTTGATCGATCTGCTATTTGTATTCTTCACTTATCAGCTAGCTACTAATTTTCCAAATTAAGCAGCTTGCTCTTATTTCTGAATTTTCACTTGTAAATTATTTAGCAGCGCTAATAGATATATAAATAATAAGGAAATAGGCAGCTAAAGTTAAAGATGTGTGATAACAGATGGCCTTTTACCATCAGCTAACTGTTATCGACAGTTGTACCAATTTCGATAAAATTTATCAATTCTAGTTTTCCACAAAATATTTTGAATCTATCTTCGGGTAATGATTTTGTGAGAATATCAGCTAGCTGCACATCCGTATTAATTTTCTCGATCTTGATGTTCTTCTTTTCAACATGATCACGAATAAAGTGATGACGAACATCCACATGTTTGTAGCGAGTGTGAAGAATAGGATTTTGTGTGGTGGCAATCGCGCTGGAGCTATCACAAAATATGGGCACAACATCTATGTAGACTTCATAATCTTTTTGTTGTTGTTTGAGCCACAAAATTTGTGTTGTACAGCTCCCTGCTGCCATTTACTATGCTTCTGTTGTTGAGGTTGCAACCGAAGTTTGCTTTTTATAAAACCATGAAATGAGCTTGCTTCCAAGAAATTAACAAGTTTCAGATGTGGATTTTCTATCAAGCTTGCAACCTGCATAGTCAGAATCAGAGTAACCTATTTGTTCAAAATTATCATCACATGCATACCTTAAACCTATCTCCACAGTTCCTTTGAGATAACGCAAAATTCTAATGGCTACTTCCAACTGAGATTCTCTTGGGCTAGCTTGATACCTAGTACAAACACCAACAACAAATGTAATATCAGATCATCTTGCAGTTAGATATAAAAGTTATCCGATAATACCACGATACTGCTTTATATCAGCTGCCTTCCCAAGTATATCAGGACTAATTTGTCCATTTGTTTGCATAGGAATTTTTACTAGTTTGCAGTCTTTAACTCCAAATTTTGTGATGAGATCGTTGATGTATTTAGATTGATTGATTAAGACCCCATCAGCAGATTGTTTGACTTGCAAGCCTAGGAAGATATTCATTTCTCCCATCATTGACATCTTGTATTTGTCATGCATCTACTTACTAAATTTGTTACAAAGGAATTCATATTTGGATCCAAAAATAATGTCATCAACATAGATTTGAACTAAAAGGATATAGTCTTGGACTTTGATAGTGAAAAGCTTCTTATCTACTGATCCTCGTTTGAATCCCAATTGAAGTAAGAAAATGGACAATGTCTCATACCAAGCTTGAGGAGCTTGTTTTAGTCCATACACTGCTTTAGCTAAGTAGACTTCTTCTTCCAGAATTCCATTTAGAAATGCACTCTTTACATCCATTTGGAATACTTTGAAACGTTGGAAAGCTGCGTAGTCGTGCCACAGGTGCAAAAGTTTCATCAGAGTCAATTCCTTCTTGTTGGCAATATCCTTTGACAACTACCCTTGCTTTGTTTCTTACCACTTGACCTGTTTCATCCCTCTTGTTCTTGAAAATTCATTTGACTCCAATAACACCTTGATGTCTAGGTCGATCCACCAGATACCATACTTCATTTCTCTTGAATTCATTTAATTCTTCTTGCATGGCATTGATCCAATCTTCGATATCTTTTGGTTCGGTGTGAGATAGATAGCAATTTAGCAGTGCACTTTCTCCATGCATGCATCTAGTTTTGACTCTATCTGCTAGGTTCCCAACAATGAGATCAGATGGATGGTTATCTACCCATTTTCTTCGCCTTTTAATTTCTTCCTCAGATACTTCGATTTCTATCTCATCTGGTGGATTCTCAAATTTGGGATGATCTGTGATAGGGACATCAAAGAGATTGCCACTGTTTAAATCACTACTTGATACTTCATTTACCAAATTTTGAACAGATGGTTGTTGATTGTCAGTGTAGCAGATTGAGGAATGGTTTGTTTAGTAACAGATTGTTGTGAGCATTCTTCATGTGAGGTTCCTCCTTTATCTGTTCCCCCTAGATGTGATAATTGTACATCTGTTCCCCCTTGTTGTGGCTCCTTTACAGCAGGTTGAATATTAGTCTATCTTTGGAATTTCTCAATATTGAGGGGGTGAGATCATCTTTTGAGGAAGAGCTATCTGTTCCTGAAACTTCAAAATTAGCTTCATCAAAAACAACATGTGGTGTTACTTCCACAACAAGAGTTCTCTTATTAAAAACTCTATAAACTTTACTGATTTCAGAATATCCTAAGAATATTCCTTGATCACTTTTGCTATCAAATGTTTTTAATTGAATTTTCTCATTGTTATGAATGTAACATTTACATCCAAATGATCGAAAGTATGAGATTCGAGGCTTCCTGTTATTCCACAACTCATATCGAGTTTTCCCGTTACGTCGCGTGATGACATATCGATTTTGTGTGTAGCAGGTCGTGTTGACTGCTTCTACCCAGAACTTCTTTGGGAGGTTCATGTCATTTAACATAGTTCGGGCAGCCTCTTTGAGCGATCTGTTACGTCTTTCCACAATCCCATTTTGTTGTGGTGTTCGAGCTGCTGACGTTTGATGTTGAATTCCCATTTTTGAGCAGTATTCTTCGATCATATGATTTATGAATTCAATTGCACGATCAAATCGAATGGTGATGATGGATGTCTCCTTTTGATTTGGTAGTTTGTTAAGTAGATCAGGTAGTTTCTCTAGAGTTTCCTTTTTCTTGAACATGAAAACAACCCAAGTAAATCTAAAGAAGTCATCAATAATGACAAGAGTATACTTTCTACCGTTAACACTTAGTGGAGATACAGGTCCAAAAGGGTCTAGGTGTAGGAGTTCCAAGATTCTTGAAGTGGAGTGAGTTATCTTTGTAGGAAATGATGCTCATGTTTGTTTTCCAGCTTGACAAGCTTCTCATATATGGTCTTTGTCATAGATTTGAGTAGGTAAACCTTCAACCAGATTGTCTTTCACCAGCTTGTTGATTGATTTGAAATTTAAGTGGCTCAATCGTTTGTGCCATAACCAACTGGTTTCTGTACTTGATTTTGTTATTAGACAGGTTTCAGTTTGGTCATACCATTGTATGATATACAATAGGTCCTGCAAAATCCCGGTAAGAAGAATTTCTTCTCCTTCCATGTTTTGAAGATCACCATAACCCTTTGTGTATCCTTTTGAATTTCCTCCAAAAGTAACATTTGGTACAGTGCTCTCTTTGTAGTTGATTAACAAGTCTTTGTTTCATGTCATATGTTTAGAACATCTGCTATCAAGTATCCACACCGCGCCCCGAGCTGTGTGCTTCCTTCTCATCGATCTCCTATCCTGCAATGAAAAATTATTTAGCTACCCTACTGATAAACGGTGCCTTGTTAGTAGACAAAGTTCCTTTTGGAACCCAAATTTGCCTAATAATAGTGATATTATGTGATGGTCTGATTTGTTTGCCACTGAAATCAATGTAGACTATTTGCTTCTTCTTGGCAGGTGGTTGAATAGGTGCAGTTGGTTTCTTAGGAGCAGATGGTTTGGAGGGAGCAGGTGGTTTTCTTTAGTTGAACAAGGGAGGAGCTCGTTGTTGATTGATCTTTTGAGCAGTTTGATTTAGTCCTTTGAGCAGGTTGTTTTCATTGCTGATATCCAATTCCTTGAGTAGTGTGTTTCTGTTGTCGCTGGACTTGTTGTTGATGGTAGGTTTGTTCCTTGATTAAAATAGTTTGTGGATGTCTCACACTGTTGTTGAGATTCACTATTTTATCTTTTCCCTTTTCTTTGACAAATTTCTTTGATGATGGTCCTTTGTCAACTCCATCAAATCTGAGTCCAGTGCGATCTGCAGCTCTTGTTTACATGTCGTTGATTAGTTGAATTCGATCTTCCTTTTTGTGCATTGAGTGATTGATCATGACACTCAAATCATCGATCTAATGTTGAGCAGAAGTTTCTCGGTCAATGAGATCAGATATCTTGGCATTCATTGAGTAATTTTCTTTGCTCTTGCCTTTGAGTTGCTTTTGTAGTGCATTTTTCCTGTCATTGAACGCGCTGCTGATTTCCTTCATCTCTTGAATGGTATTCGCCATTCTTCCATTTTCTTTTATTGCATGTTTGAATATCTTGTTCAGTCTTGCATGATCTTCCATGAGTTTGGTAAAGTCTTCGATGGACAGGTCTTCTTCACCTTCTTCTTCATCACCAGAATTATATATAGGATGATTAGAAGAAATAGAATTTTGACAATATACCTCTTAACTGTCAAGTCCTTTGTCATGGCCCATGAGACACTCATCTCATTCATCTTCACTTTCATCAGCTATGAAGGCTTCATCGTTTTCGGATGAGCTGTCAGACATGTGGCTAGGAGATAATTTCTCTTCAGCTAGCATTGCTTTTCTTTGCTCGTTGAGCTTCTTGTCTGTTTTGGCACGAAGCTCATCTCTCTCCGCTTTTGATATGTCAGGACAGTCTGTCTTGAAATGTCCCTTCCTGCCACACTTAAATCAAGAATATTCAGAGAGGTCAACTTTAACATACGAGGTTGATTTTACCTCATTCCTTCGATCTGGTCAATCACCGGATTGATCTTTCCCTTTGAATCTTCTATTGTTGTTTTCTTTGTGGAGCCTCTTGTATCTGTTGGCTCTCACTTCCATTCTTTGGAATCTTTTTGCCATGAGAGAGTACTCCTCGAAATAGTTCTTCGTTGGGTAGTTCTCATCGTCAGAGCTTGATGATTCTTTGACAACAATAGTGGGAGTTTGTTTGGTAGCTTCTTTGTCTTTCATCCTTGCTTTGAAAGCAGTTTCTTTGTATTGGTTTCTTGAAGAAGGTGGTTTGCTAGAGGAGGAATTAGATAAACCATGAATACGATTGATCTCGTACTCATTTCCAGTAAGTAAATTAAATAAAGAGTCAGTGGTAAGAGAGTTGAACTCTGGCATCATGGGATGCATGGCTGAGAAAAATTCCCAAGTAGCAGGTAGAGCTCGGATTACTTTCAAGTTTTTCTCCAGTTGAGAATACTTATTTTTGTCAATCATAGCTATCTCTATCAGAACTTCCGTGAACCTGTTCTTCATTTGAGCTATTGTCTCTCCAGACTTCATTTGGAACTCTTCAAATTTGTTACAAGCGATAGACAGCTTATTTTCTTGAATGATGTCTGATCCAAGGCTGATTTCCTTGAACACGTCCCATATCTATTTAGCTCTTTGGAGATGTCTGATTTTTGGCCAAGTATAGGCCTCTTCTTTGTTCAATATTTTGATGGGTCCATCAGTAATGACCTTCCACATTTTGATGTGTTGAGCACGTAAACACATCTCGATTCTGAAGCTCCAATCATCATACCCTGCGATGGAAAAATCATCACACGCAGGTATCATCTGTCCAATCATCAAAATGGACCACTGCTCTGATATCACTTGTTGGTCCCGAAAGAGCAAGATTGGTGTATGCGGGGGGGGGGGGGGGGAAAAAACCAATTTTAAACTTTTAGGGTTTTCTTGTTTTAAGATTAAGTATAAGGTTTAAGCACACTTAATAGATAAGATATCTTAGAGTAGTAAAATAAAACTTCTTATCAGGAAGATTCAATCTTACTCAAATAACACTTTATTCGTGGAAGAACAATAATCAAGAACAACAAATGCAAATTAAACTTGAAAGTTGTGTGCGGAATTTGGTGGTTAATGCTCTTTTTAATGTGAAAAACGTTTTCTTACTTGTAGATATTATCAAACCAGTTTTGAATGCAAGAGTATGAAGAAGATGATAAATAAGTAAATAAGTATTAAAGAACGCAAGTATTTAATGTGGTTCAGGATAAATTTTCACAACGTCGACGGCTCAATCAAACACTAGATCGAAAATCCACTAAATTTTCTCTTTTCTTTTTACTCGTTGAGTACGAGCCACAAGAATTATCAAACCTAGATAATTTCTTGTGATTACAAATCTTCTTCCTAAGATTGAAAACTACAATCTAGGATTACAACTGGATCTAATCTAGATCCTAACTTTGGGTTTTGTAAAAACAGTTTTCCAGAAAGTAAACCTTCAACAACAGTAAACACTACAGAGAATTCTTAGATGGATCAAAGTGTTTTTTAACGTTGAGAACTTGAAGATTTTACCAGAGTAATGGCAGTATAATAGCTTGAATTCTCGTACACCTTTCTAGAGGTGAATCTGATATATATATATAGGACCATTGCAGGAACTATCCGTTGGAGAGGATTAAGTCCTTCCTCTTCGCATTAATGGCTGCATTAAATGCATGGTAGTGTTGTTGATACACGTGCTACCAAATGAGAGTCTTGTTCCACCTTTCACGTGATTTCCCAGTGTATTGCCATACTGAGAATGATTCACCGTACTGCAAATTGATATTCTCGTACTTCATTCCTTAAAGTATGCTGTTGATGTGACAATACTCCAAGTGGTTGACTTGTGACAAATTTAGGTATGTCGGCAATCCACCATAGTTGCAGTGAGGAGCAGCTCGTTCTTGATAGAATAACAGGTCGATGTACATCAAGTTGTTCCTCCATAAGTTAATTGGTTTGGTTCCCAATTAACATATGACTTTATGTAGAACACTTCATATTTGGAGGTAGAGGAATGAAATTGATGAGCATGTCGTGTTTGATAAAAACGACATGTTGCTTATCTCGTCAGCGAGCTGCTAGAAATCTTAATTCTAGCTGATCATCCTCTTGTACTGTCTTCCAATAATAAAAGTATTATATCCTAGTTACAGTTTGATAATAAGGACAGATAGTTAACTTATCTAGTTGTTCCTTTTACATGGTAGTTGTTTCTAAAGTCTAGAAAATACAGATCGTTTATAAGTAAGTTCGAAACTTAAAACCACTTTTACATTTGTGAACTGTAAAAATAAATTCTAGATATCAAAAACCAGGACAAGTAAAGAGGACAGCGAGCTGCAAGAATGGGAGGCAGGTCGTTATTTTTACTAAAACGATATTGCTCAATAAAAGACTCGTTGTCTATACAATTTAGAAAATACTTGTTATCTTAGTAATCATTGTGTCCAGGAAGGCTTTTTAGAAGAATAATACAAATTGTTAAATGAAAAACGATCTGCTTCTTTTAAACACTTTCCTTAAAAGATAACAATGACTACCTGGTTTTTTGAGATCATAAAAACGACTAAGTGTAGTTTCGAGAAACATCATCAAAACATAAATAAATTCGTGGGGTTCCCAACACCTCTGATACCAGGGAGCACAATGCCTAATAAGACTTACATCTTGAACTGTGTTAATCTAATTGCTAAGGCAAAGGGCCACAAGATTTGACAACCACGACCCCAACTACACAAGGATCAGAGGTGGGATATACGAGAGCGTCCAAATGACTTCAGACGCCCAGAATAAGAAGATGAATGAGGCGAATAAATCAAAGGGTAGCAGATGGTTTGGATGATCTTTCATGTTTACTGCTATCTGTCTAATTTTATCCTTATGATGCTCCGGAAAATCTTGACGGGTTATATATAATTGAACTTATCTAATATATATATATATATATATATAAATATATATATATATTTGACGGGTTATCTGATGGAAATCACTCCTTGTCCAGAAATAAGTTAATGTTTTCATACTCGTTATAAATTATAATGAAACCAAACCCATCTGGTAATTTAAACCAGATAGTTCTTATTGCTTTACTTAGGGTTATTTTGTAAAGTGTGGTTTTGACATCATCAAAAAGGGGTAAATTGTTGGGAATCCTCACAAAATTTAGTTTTGATGATGTGCTTTGGAAACACAATTAGATTTATTTTATGTCTCGCTTGTTAGACCCAGCCTGCTCAAATGTTACAGGGAGATCACTCTGTTAGAAGTGAACCTGATAGAGAGTAAGTTTGTATTCTTTAGACCAAGTTAGCTGATGACTACAATGTAAAGGACTCAAATACTTTTAAGTATTTCGTCCTATAAAAAGTCATCTGGTTAGATAGTCTTCTGAAAATTTTGAAGTTGACTAGCTCATCTGATGCAAGCAGACAACCTAATGAAGGTCACTTAACCTGGACCAAGCCTGCTTCTACCCAGCTGTTGTCATCAAATTTAGGAGCAACTTTGGACCAAACCACCTAGCTAGTAGTGAACCTAACCTTCCTGACCAGACCAGCGTGGAAGAGTGAACCTGTGACTTACCAATCAATGAGATGGAGATTATGTGATCCTCAGATATACAATGCGTCATCTGATGTTTTACATAGTCAATCTGATATTTTCTCAAAGTCATCTGGGTATACAATACGCCACCCGATGTACTTAGAATGAATCTCAACTATTATAATTTTAATTTTGCACCTATAAATGCTTTGAACAACATCTTGAGGAGAACACGCGCGAACTTACAAGCTGAAACTCTGCTCAGAAATCTACTCTACCATTGAAGCATTCAACAGGGAGATTTCACAATCCAGATATTGTTCAAGCCATTCGTGATGGAAATCACACCAACCTCGATTCAAGTCTGTCTTATCGAGAAGAAGGAGAAAGATATATTTGCTAGCTAGTAGTTTTATAGTGGATTAACGTGAAGATATTTATAGCAGATTTATCTGCAAGTTGTAAGGGAGACGACGTTATTTGTGCACAAGTTTCATTCTAGTTTTGACTGGAACTTGTGGCTCGTTCTCAGCGAGTATAAAGAAGAGAGTATCCTAGTAGTGGATATGCAATCTAGTTTGATTGGACCGTGGACCTAGGGGGTTTCTTGAACCACGTAAAAATAATTGTGTTCTTTACTTTACGTATTTATTTTCAGTTGTTTATTCATTAACCTTGCACTTGCATTCAAACTTGCATTAATTTAATCAATCTCAAATATATTTGGCTAAGTGTTTATAAAATTTTCTAATAAGAGCAACAGATTAAATCCACCAGGTTTAGTTCATAGGATTGGTTTATTGTAAGGGAAAGATCGAATTATAAGATCTTGACTCTAGTTTGCCAATCTTTGGAACAAGCTTAGATGATGAAAAATTTTAAAGGAAAGAACACTTCTATAAGTTCTAAGCTATAGGGGTCATCAGGCTTACTATGCAGCTCTGCTTATGAAGAAGGTTTACCCAACAGAAGAGAAGCAAAACTATGAGATAAGAAGTGATCAGTGGATGACAAAAGAAGAGGACGAACATCATTTTCTTATCCAACAAGTCTCTATTAAAGGAAGGAGATCAATCAAAGATTATTTCAACTCAATCAAAGAGAATTTCAATCTACTCCACAAGGCAAAAGACTCAATTTATGGAAACAATATCTTCAGCAACGATTAAATATTGATTGCTTAACCAATCAAGCCAACTGTCAGAATTTAAATTATGCACCTATAAAAGTTTCGATTCAAAGTATGCACAGTACGAGAATTCAACTATCAAGAACCGTTACTTTGCACAGATTTATTCACCCATGTTGGTCCCGAAAGAGCAAGGTTTGGTGTATGGGGGGGGAATACAC
>JAPKLX010000493.1:0-95440 GCA_026898415.1 Leonotis leonurus | reverse complement strand
ACACAGTTGTTTAACGTGGTTCGGGAAATCCCTACGTCCACGATCTGGTCAAAACTAGACCAGATTATCCACTACTAGGATACTCTGCTTGTTTATACTCGTGGAGAACGAGTCACAAGTATCAAACAAAACTAGAGAGATACTTATGCACGAAATAAGGGTCTTGTCCCTTTACAACAGATTACCTCTACGTTACCACTAAAAATCTACTAGCTAGCAGGGTGATCTCCTTTCTCTCGATAAGACAGACTTGAATCGAGGTTGATTGGTGTGATTTAGAATCACAACTCTCTTGAAGCTCTAAGTCTGGATCAAAGTTGATAGCTTGAGAGTATGTTAATAGTTTAGCTCGCGTGTGTTATCTATTTGTCCAGATTTGAACTTCAAATATATATAGGCATTGAATTTAAAATTCTAGCCGTTGTTGATTGGTGTGAGATTGATGGTATATTGTCAATCAATGCTGTCCATCATATCTCTTCTTACCTTGCATAAATGTTACAGCAGATTGATTCCTTTCTTGGCTTGAAATCTTGGCCCTTCATCCTTTAATATATATAGAGATGACTTCTATATGAATAATTCCTTTACATGTCAAGTCATCTCCTAATCTGACAGAATTCACATTAAGAGTAGTGATCTGCTTTACATATAGAACAGCTTAAAAAATAACTAAGTGTGTTTCGAATAATCATCATCAAAACTAAAAATACACTAGGGTTCCAACAATTTCCCCCTTTTTGATGATGTCGAAACCACACTTTACAAATATGTCCTAATAACTTATAAAGAGTGATCTGGTTTGATGGCCAGATGGTTCGTGATTCATTATTAAGTTATAACATTTAAGGCAATTTATATGTGTTCTGGACAATTAGAGGTTGTCATCAGAAACTCAATGAACTTCCATAGATAAGGCATAATCAGATTACAGTTCATCAAGACAGAAAAATAGGAATTACAGATCAAAATGATATGAAAAAATATAGCTATCTCCTCTTCCTTCTCTCCTCTTGTTGTTTCTTGATCTTCGCCCTTGTTTCATCAGAGATCAATTGCACACTTTCGTAGACCCCTTCTCTCACCCTTATATAATCAGGATCTTCTGCATCAACCTTGTATCCTCTGTTCTCCGCGAGCTGGTTTATAAAGGTGAGCAGAAAGGTCTTTTCTGGTAGATTAGTCCCTGGAATGGTTGGGCAGGATCTGAACTCTTTCTCTGGGGCAGTTATCTGGATTTTAGCCTTTGTTGCTGCTTCTCTTATACTTTCAACCAAGTCCCTTGCATCATTCAGCTCCAGATAGCGGTTAAAAGCCTCATTGGGAGTCCGCTCGCTGTATGCAGGCTCTCTTAGGAAGTAGCGGCACATGATAAAAGCGTTTTTAAGTCCTTCCCACCCATCCTTTAAATGATTTGGGACCCAGTTGGTCTCTCCTTCTTTTGTTGTTCTAATGGGAGCAGAAGGCCAACCAAATCCAGAGCGTTTCTTTTTCTTTAGGGGTTGGGAGTGACTTGATCTGCTGGAGGAAGAGATGGACAACTTCTGGGCTTGAATAGTTGGTGGACTGGGTTGTTCTGGTGTTGGTGCTGTTGTTGGTGCAATCTGTTGCTCGGCAGATTGCAACTTCCCCTTCATGGCTGCTGCCTTCTTTCCCTTCCCAGACCCTTCCCCCTTTTCGACATCATCAACATACATATTGATGAGTGCCCTGAGGGAGGTGATCTCTTCCTTCATTTCCTTAACCTCCTTGTCAGATTCAATCATTTGAGACAGCAGTGAGGTGATGTTGAGATTAGAATCATCGATCTGCTTTTGAAAAGATGCTTTGGCTTTGAGCAGGTCGGCCTTATACTCCTCTTAATCTTCTTTAATAGTCCCAATCTCATCAAAAAAGGCGTCAATCATTGTCTTGGTCGGATAGCGCAGTTCGCTCATCTTTCTTTCCACAAAATCCTTGCCATCTGTTTCGAATCTTCGAAACATGGCTCTAGTTTCAGAGTTAGCGGCTTTGATTACTTCAGCAGCAATACCATCCGTCTGTTCCTTGACAATCGTATGCACCATATCCTTCTCATGCTTTGCAAACTCAGAAATTATCTTGTACATTTCATTGACCTTGAGCTGCATTGATCCAAGAGTCTGATCGATCTGTGCGTTTCCCTCTTCAGCAGCAGATCGATCGTCATCCATCTTTTTGCTCAGCTCCTCCAGTTTAAATCTGCATATCCTTCTCAAATCAGAGTCCACCTGGTCAACATGAGTTTTCAGGTGGTTGTTGAACTCTGTGAGAATGCGAATGGCCTCATCTTGTACGGTGGAGAGGGTTCCATACATGTACTAGTCCACCTTTTTAGAAATTAAGTCCCTAACTTGAGTGTTTGATAGTGATTGATGTTGGGTCATCAATATGTCCTCCAGATTGGTCATCTCCACATAGTCCTCCATCGTAGTTGCGACAACTGGGGTATAAATATCATCAGTCTGTAGACCTTCCACCCGCTGTCCAGCTGGTTCAGATTCTTCTGGTGCTTGATCAACCACTGCACTTTGAATGGTGATTTTCTGGGCTGGTTCCCCCTCAGCCTGTGCAGTGGGATTTACTGTCTGGTCTCCAGCATCAGCCAAGTGCTGATCTGGTTCTGTTTCTGTTGTGTCTACACGCAGTCGGTGAGCATCAGTTTGTTCTGCTTCAGGTCTTGCTTCCTCCACAACCCCTTCAATGTTGTCATAAAATTCCAGCATGTGTGATTTCTCATACGCAGATCGAAGATCAATCTGGAGTTCTTCTGCTTCAAATTTTGACATGCCAAGGATGTCTGGCTTATATGTCTCACGCAGCTCTGCAATGGACAAAGCAGTGAAGATGTTTAGTAGGGTGGCCTCTTCAATCTTCAATGCGTGTATGGATCTGGTTCTGAGCAAAGCATCCAAAACATAGAACTCTTTGTCTTTTACGAGCAGAAGAAACTTGAGTCTTCTGGCTGCTTCATAGGTCTCTGGGGTCATCTGAATCCCAGGAAATGTTCTCAGAACGGAATGATCTGCTTCAGTTTCCAGCATTTTTACCACTGTCTCTGCCTTCTTTAATTCCTCCTCCTCATCCGTAGACTCATGTTCTCCCTCGACCTCCTCATCAATCTGCTCAAGGTGTTCTGCAGATGATGGACTGACAGTATGTGCTGGGGAAAAATCCTTGACCTGGTCTGGGTCCAAGGATGAAATGGGATCCACATCCTCTGGTGGTCCTGCAACCAACATGTCTTCCTCCTCAACCTCCTGTTGAGGGACAGGTGGTTCAGTAACAGCAGGTTCTGCAACCTGGACTTCATCTGTTAGTTTCTAAAGTTTGGGTGGTTGGGCTGCTGTGGAAGCATCAGTATCAACGGAGCTTTCCCTCCTTGTAACTCGCTTGGTGGGGGTTCTTTCCGATGGTTTTTCTTTTGTTATCTTGGTTTTTGTAGATTTTTCTGCTGGGCCAGATGGTGGGATCCAGATGGGGTTAGAACTACCCATCTCAGTCAGCGCATTTGCAATCACAGGGTCAGTCACCCTTGCAAGTAAGTTAGTAGAAATGCCCATTGACATTTCGATCTGGTGCTGGTCTTTTGGAAAGTGTAGTCTGGTGTTGAACTCTGCGAGGTTATCCCACTGGTGTTGTGGAAAGAAGGACTCTAGCATGAAGTTGATTTTAGTGGAGTGCCTTAAGCTGCTCCTCTTCATTTCGATCCCGGGTTTTCCTCCTTTTACAAACATAATCATCTTGGCCTCCTTAGCCAAGAGATCAAATAATATCCTTCTCCAGTTAACCGGTAGGTTAAGGACGATGGTAGCCAGGATTTTGAACTTCTCTGGGGTAACCTGGTCATAAGACCCATTGTGGTTCAAGAATATTCGCTGTACGAATTCAAACAGAATCCTGAATTTTGGTGCGAGTAAGGCTCGGGTGAACATCTTGTTCATATATCGGATAGGCACTATCATCACCATCTGTACAGCCTCCTCAAGCTGTTCCTCGGTCAGATCCCCAAGGTCTAGGCCTTCATCTTTCAATTTATAAACATCATTGATAATGTTTATTACGCTGTATGTGGTGTTCCTGATGGTGCTTCCTTTGCTTACTCGGATCGTTGCTTCGTGTCCACCCTTCTCTCCCTGCCATGAGAGATAGAATGCGGCGACTTCTTTAGGCAAGAAGTGGACAGGATGAGAAGTGATGATATTGTGAAATCCTACAAATAAATCAGAAGAACAGATGTGAGCACTATCCTTCCATCAATGAAGTATTAGCACTCAATAGCAGTTTACAGAATATAACGATTAAACTCAGTCCAAGTGAACATATACATGCAATTGGGTAAAGACAATTTTCAATACAGGTTTGAGAGATTGCAGGCATGATATAGAGCAGTTAAAGATATAAGCATCTCATAAATATTGAACTTTTGCAGCGCCTAACAAGGTCGAATGCCTTGTCCAGTTTATGAAACCCGAAGGTATCAAGAACTGCGAAAAGGTCTTGATGGATATATGGTTTCAGGAAGTTCATTTGCTCAAGAAATTGCGAAGATTTGGGTGCCATTGTGGTAAAAACAGATTGAGTTTTGAAGATTGAGGAATCTTGAGTGTTGAAGGGGGAAGAATAGTGTAGATGAGTGATAGATGAACCGCCTTATCAAAATGTATATATATAGATAGATAAGCTATAAGAAAGTGTAATATTTTAATTGATTAACTTCCCTTTTTCAGCTTTTTCCCGCCTCTTGAGTTATAGACTTAAGGTCTACTCTCCTCTCTTTTTCAGCGTTTGATACACGCGCTTTGATCATACGGTTGTAGTGAGGCACGTTGATTTTATAGCCGTCACTTTTCTTCCTTTTTCTTGAATAGGTAAATATCTCCTCGATCACGTTTCCCAAACATTGTACTAATCATCAAAAATAAAAGATTTGGTATATATATGTCAGTAATTAGATATATATACTATGATTAGGTTGATATGGTCGCCGTATATTGTTAACTTTTCCCTTTTAATCAAGTAGTGGGAATTTTAATAAAAGATTTAATTAATATCCACGTGGCATCAAGTGATCTAGTCCAAATCGATCTCCCAATTAACAAATTGTTGTTAATCGATCTGTTTATGCCACTCTCAACTTTGGACATCAATCTTGTATGATGTTCTGTTTAATAATTCCCGGTTGGAATTTGATTAATCTGTTTGACCATTAACATGTATTGGTGTCAATTTCCAGTTGGAATGTTACATGATCTGCTCTCTGTTAATCTGGTCTATGTCAATCTGGTCTTCATCAATTTGTCTTTTGATGATATGGTATTAATTCCCTGTTGGAATTTACTTGACCTGTTACTTTATCAATCTGTACTAGGTTAACAGTCTTAATTTCCCACAAAGCATCTTGAACCTTTCTTCTGGTAACGCTTTAGTGAGAATGTAAGTCCTCTAAACTTCAGTGTGTATTTTCTCAATCTGTACATGTTTTCTCTCAACATGATCTCTTATAAAGTGATGTCTTACGTCCACATGTTTGCATCTGGTATGCAAGACAGGGTTCTGTGTGATAGCAGCTATAGCACTGGAGCTATCACAGAAGATGGGTATTTCCTTGATATCAATCTCATAATCTCTAAGCTGTCTTAAGCATAATATATGTGCACAACAACTTCCAGCTGCCATATATTCTGCCTCTGTGGTTGATGTTGCAACAGATGTTTGTTTCTTGGAGAACCAAGAGATCAGTTTGTTTCCTAAAAACTGACATGTACCGGATGTTGACTTTCTGTCCAGTTTACAACCAGCATAGTCTGAATCTGCGTATCTAGTTAGCTCAAAGTTGTCTTCACATGGGTACCATAATCCTACATGGGCTGTTCCCTTAAGATATCTTAATATCTTCTTAGCTGCTTCCATGTGAGATTCTTTGGGATTAGCTTGATATCTCGCACATACACCTACTGCAAACGTAATATCAGGTCGACTGGCAGTTAGATATAATAGTGATCCTATGATTCCTCTGTATTGAGTGATGTTAGCTGGTTTTCCCTCTGGATCAGGATCAATTTTCTCATTGGTCTGCATTGGGATTTTTACTGGATTACTATCTTTAAGCCAAAATTTAGTCAGCAGATCGTTGATGTATTTGGTTTGATTAATGAAGATACCATCTGATAGCTGCTTGACCTGCAAACCTAGAAGGAAACTCATTTCACCCATCATGGACATCTGATACTTATTTTTCATAAGATCAGCAAATTTATCACATAAATAGGTGGATTGAGATCCAAAAATGATATCATCTACGTAGATCTGAACTAAGAGGATATTATCTCTGACTTTGATGATAAACAAAGTCTTGTCAACAGATCCTCTTCTGAATCCAGATTCTAGTAGGAACGTGGATAAGGTCTCATACCAAGCTCTAGGAGCTTGCTTTAGACCATAGACTGCCTTTGCCAGTCTGTATACTTTCTGGTTTGGATCTGCTTCTTCAAATCCAGGTGGCTGTTCCACATATACTTCTTCTTCAAGAATACTATTTAGGAAGGCACTTTTGACATCCATCTGGTATACCTTAAATCGTTTGTATGCAGCATATGCTAAGAATAGCCTTATTGCTTCTAGTCTGGCTACGGCTGCAAATGTTTCATCAAAATCAATGCCTTCTTGTTGATTATAGCCTTTAGCTACTAATCTGGCTTTGTTTCTGACTACTTCACCATTCTCATCCCGTTTATTTTTGAACACCCATTTTACACCTATGACGCCTTGATTTTTGGGTCTGTCAACGAGATACCAGACTTCATTCATTTTGAACTCATTGAGTTCTTCTTGCATTGCTGTTATCCAATCTGCATCTTGTAGTGCTTCATGAGCATCAGATGGTTCTCCATGCATCCTTCTGGTTTTCACACGATCTGATAGGTTCTCAACAATCTGTTCTGGTGGATGATCTTGTATCCATCTCCTTCTCCTGGTCATCTCTTCTTCTGATATCTCAGGTTCAGGATTATTTGTTGGTTCCTCAAATTCAGGATGTGATGTAGAAGTTGGTTGGAATGGATTCTAATTTAAAGTTTCTTCTGGATTTGAATTTTCAGATTGATTATCTTCTGCAATGACTGTTTCATTGCTCGGTGACCTGTTTTCATCCAGATCATGTTGAGTTGTTCCCCCTTGCTGTATGATCTCTTCAGCAATGGGAGCTGTACTAATTTCTTCATCATCTGCCTTTGAATTCCATATTAGGATGTCTTCTAGCAGAATCTCATTCGATTTTCTAGTAGTCATCTGGTTATCTGTCTGTTTTTCATCCTGTGACCTGTACTCAATAATGGACTCATCAAAAACAACATGAGGTGTTACCTTCACAACGTGAGAGTTCTTATTGTAGACTCGATATGCTTTACTAACATCAGAATATCCTAAGAATATTCCAGGGTCAGTCTTGCTATCAAAAGTCTTCAATTGAGATTAACCATTATTATGTATGTAACACAAACAGCCAAAAGTACGAAAGTAAGAGATCTTAGGCTTTCTGTTGTTCCATATCTCATATGGTGTCTTTCCATGTCTGAGTGTGATGGATGATCTGTTTTGAGTAGAGCAGGCTGTGTATATGGTTTCTGCCCAGAACTTCTTTGGTAGATTGGTTTCATTAAGCATTGTGCGAGCTGCTTCTTTTAGAGATCTATTTCTCCTTTCTACAACACCATTCTGTTGAGGGGTTCGAGCAGCAGATGTTTGATGAATGATCCCCATCTTGTTGCAGTATGCTTCAATCTTTTGGTTGAAAAATTTTGTTCCTCGATCTGTTCTGATAGAGGTTATACTCATCACCTTCTGTTTGGTGATTTTATGTAGAAAGTTAGGGAGTTTATTTAGAGTCTCTTTCTTCTTTAACAGAAAGATGACCCAAGTGAATCTTGAGTAATCATCTATGATTACTAAGGTGTATTTTCTCCCATTTATGCTTAGAGGTTTGACTGGACCAAACAAATCTAAGTGCAACAGCTCCAGTATTCATGAGGTTGAGTGAGCTGTTTTGCTTGTAAATGATGATCTGGTCTGCTTTCCAGCTTGACAGGCTTCACATATATGATCTTTATCATATACTTGATCTGGTAGACCTTCCACTAGTTTTTCTTTTGCAATCTTGTTGATTGACTTGAAGTTTAGATGGTTCAATCTCTTGTGCCATAACCAGCTCGTTTCTGATACTGTTTTAGTAACTAAACAAGTCTCGATCTGGTTTGTCCACTGGACAATATATAATCTGTCCTGCAGTTTACCGGTAAGGAGTATCTCATCTCCTTCCTTATTCTTCACAAGACAGTTATTAGCATCAAAGATGATCTGATTACCATTAGCACAGAACTGACTTACAGAAAACAGATTGTGACTAAGTCCCTCTACATACGAAACATTTGTTATAGTGGTCTTGCCAACTTTTATATTTCCATATCCTCTGGTGTACCCTTTTGAGTTGCATCCAAAGGTGACCTGAGGTCCTGGCTTCTCTATGTAATCTGATAGAAGGTTCTTATCACATGTCATGTGTTTTGAACAACCGCTATCAATGATCCAGATTGCTCCTCTAGTTATCTTGTTTATTTTTGCAGTCTTCTGATCCTGCAATTAATTACACTTAGCTACCCTTCAACGTTTGGGTGCTTGGTTATTAGCAAATGTTCCCTTTCGAATCCAGAACATTTTTGGGTTAGGAATAGAAATATAGTAAGTAATGATGTTCCCAACATCATCAATTTTAGATAGGGAATGAATTTCAGATGGATGGAATCTCTCTATTCCATCGTTCTTATGACTCTTCTTGATTGGTAGTGTCCTGTTGACATTATTTTCTGTGTATCGTGCTGGTTGGCCCTTTGTTTAGGTGTTTTGTGTGTAACCAGTCCGTTTTACCATCATCTTCTGGGGTTGATCTACTTTGTTCCTTAGATTTATTACCTGGTCTGGTATCTGCTTTCTCTCTGGAACAAAGCTTATCTTTCCCGAAGACTTTTCTGAGTGACCTGGATACCCTAATCCAGATGTGCCTTTTTGCTGCATATTGATTTGCAGTTTAGCACGTTCATCACTTTTGTAGATCATCTCTTTGCCTTTCTTGATCTTCTCTTCATCAACATTGTTTCTTGTAATAAGATCCTTCACTTTTGAATTCAGTGAATGAATCTCACTGTCTTTTCTCTTGATCTGTTCTTCCAGATCGTTTATTTTAGCAATAAATTGAGTGTTTGCTGTACTCAGTATATCTTCAGATTTCTTTAATATGTCATTTTCTTCAACAACTTCTCTAAACAATCTCTTGATGCTCGAATAGCTTTTGAACATCTCATTGACCTCATCCCATGAGTATTCAGTTTGATCTTCTATTTCCTGTTCCAGATCATTATCATTTGAAGATGTAGAGTTGCAAGAATTTACTTCAACTTCATCCAGACCGTTGTCTAGACCTACGTAGCATTCATCCCAGTTTTCTTCGTCATTTGCAAAGAATGCTTCATCATTCTCTCATGAACTGTCTGAAAAAAGACTCGAGCTGCTTGAATCTTGTTCAGCGAGCATGGCCTTGCGCTCATTTTTGAGTTTTCGATATCTTTTTACTCTTAGCTCTTCTCTTTGGCTTTTGGACAGATCAGGACAATCTGTTTTGAAGTGACCTATTCTGCCACAACCAAAGCATGTGTAATCTGTAGAGTTAGATGTTTTAGAAGTTTTACCAGTCTGCTGTTTTGATTCATCCTTGTAATCAGATCGATTATTCTCACGTTTCTTGTAGAAGTTCTTCTTGTTGTCTTTGTAGAAGCGTCTATATTTCTTTGATCTGACCTCCATCTTATCCATGCGTTTGGAAATCATTGCAAATTCTTTTAAGAGTTTGTCATAACCTTTCTCTTCATCTAGTGTAGAGGATTCAGAAGGTTCGTCTCGTATGCTCTTCGCTTTGAAGGCAGCTTCTTTCTCTTTCTTAGAACTACTGTCTGCCTTTTTGGACAGATGATCTGGTCCTCGAATTCTTTGAATGTCACATTCATGACCTTCAAGATGATCAAATAAAGCTTCTGTAGAAAGATCATTGAAATTTGCACGGAGAGGTTGCATTGCAGCATAGATTTCCTAGCTAGGTGGGAGTGCTCACCTCGAGGTTGTCGAGGCTGTTGTCGAGTCCCATGAAGCATTCATCCCATTTGCCCTCTTCTTCTTCTAGAGAGAAGATTGCTTCATCATTTTCTCTCGAGCTATCCGATAGATGGCTCATGGGTTCTTACTCTTCGGCGAGCATAGCGTTTCTTTGTTCTTTAAGCTTCTTGTCTCTCTCTGCTCGAAGGTCACCTCTTTCTACCTATAAGATGCCAGGGTAGTCCGCTTGAAATGTCCTTTTCTCCCTCAATTAAAACACGAAAACTCAGAGATGTTAGCTTTAACAGATGGGCTCGATTTTACCTCACTTTTTTAATCAGATCGATCTTTCACCCTGAAGTTTCTAGTGTTGTTGTGGTAGAGCTTCTCTTATTTGTTTGCTCTTGTTTCCATCCGTTGGAATCTCTTGGTTAAAGAAGTTCTCGGTGGGATAATTTTCATCATCTTAGCTTGATAGCTCTTTGATCTTTACACTAGGAGTTGGTTTTTCTTGCTCTTTAGTCTTTACTTTGAAAGAAACTTCTTTATCCTTATTTCCTGCATTAGAAGGTTTGCTAGAAGATGAATTAGAAGGGCCATGAATAGGATTAATTTCGTACTCATCTTTCAACCCTCAGTTGTTAAAGAATTAAACTCTAGCATCATGGGATGTATGGTGGAGTAGATTTCTCAGCTCGCATGTATAACTCGAATAACCTTCAAGTTTTTATCCCGTTGAGAATACTTGTTTTTTTCGATCAGGGCTACTTCTATGAGCACCTCCGTGAATTTGTGCTTCATCTTTGCAACGGTCTCTCCTGGTTGCATCTTCAACTCTTTGAATTTGTTGCAAGTCATGAACAACTTGTTTTATTGAATAACATCTGATACCAAACTAGTGAGTTTGAGTACATTCCACATCTCCTTAGCTGTTTAGAGATGTCCTATCTTGGCTGGGTAGATGCCTTTAACGATTCTAGTTATTAGACCTTTGGAAAAATCATCGAGACCTGCCTCCTTCCTTTCGGCATTATAATCATCGATATCCTTTTCTTTATCAACAATTCTAGCATTAGGAGTTGGATCGGTTCCTCCATTGACTTCAAGGCTCTTTTTGTGCATAATCTTAATTGCTCCATTTTGTATAACAGACCACATCTTTATGTGTTGAGACTTCAAGCACATCATGATCCTAAAAATCCAATCATCTTATCCTGTTGACCTTCTAATCTCAATGTAGAATATTAGGTAAAGGCAAATGCGATGAGATGAAAACGTTTTCCTAAGATCTATCTAAAATGACCACACATAGTATAAACTCTTGAGAAACATAAATAATGGTCAAAATGGACCACTGCTCTTATACCACTTTTTGGTCCCAAAAGAACTAAATTGGTGTAATTGGGGGGGGGGGATTCAAAACTTTTAGGGTTTTCTTGTTTAACCTTAAATGTCAAAGCCTAAGTAGACTAAACTTGTCAGATAGCTTGGGTTACAAGCTTAGTTTTTCTTTTACAAAGAACTAAACAAACACAAATAAAGGCTTTGAAACATGAGTAACAATGATTAAGGATAACTTTAAGAAAGTTAAACTTAAACAAAGTTGTGTGCAGAAGTTGGTGGCTAATTCTCTTTGTTAATGAGGAAAACAATTTTCTTAGTCCAAATCTTTAGCAAATTGATAAAACATGTTGGTCCTGAAAGAGCAAGGTTTGGTGTATGGGGGAGGGGGGAAATACACCAAATACAAACTTTTCAGTTTACTTGACAAATTATAAAAGAGATCAAGCTATTCTGTATAAGAAATTGCTCGGCAGATGACTAAACAGATTGATACACAGATCGATTACCTGTTTAGTCCAAACAGATTGCTGTCTTAGTGAAAACACTTAGTCAATAATAAGAGTGATCTTATTACTTTCTGAGTGTTGAGTGTGCAGAATAATGGTGGATTTAATGAGTGCTCTTGTTTAGAAAACCTTTGGAATTATTCAGATTGTTAAGCAGATTGATTGAGATGCAGATTTATATGATAGTGCAGATGATTAGAATAATAAACAGCTGAAAGTAAATATGCAGGAATGTAAATAACACAGTTGTTTAACGTGGTTCGGGAAATCCCTACGTCCACGATCTGGTCAAAACTAGACCAAATTATCCACTACTAGGATACTCTTCTTGTTTATACTCGTGGAGAACGAGTCACAAGTATCAAACAAAACTAGAGAGTTACTTATGCACGAAATAAGGGTCGTGTCCCTTTACAACAGATTACCTCTACGTTACCACTAGAAATCTACTAGCTAGCAGGGTGATCTCCTTTCTCTCGATAAGACAGACTTGAATCGAGGTTGATTGGTATGATGTAGAATCACAACTCTCTAGAAGCTCTAACTCTGGATCAAAGTTGATAGCTTGAGAGTATGTTAATAGTTTAGCTCGCGTGTGTTATCTATTTGTCCAAATTTGAACTTCAAATATATATATACATTGAATTGAAAATTCTAGCCGTTGTTGATTGGTGTGAGATTGATGGTATATTGCCAATCAATGTTCTCCATCATATCTCTTCTTGCCTTGCATAAATGTTGATTTAATCCTTAAGTTATGGAAAGCAGACTGCCAACGGTTTCTTTCCTTCTATATGTCAACCGAAGATTCTCTTTCCAATCCTTGTTGGATGGACTTCAATTTTTTTGTGGTAAGATGGTATGATGTGTAGGATGATGTCATCTAGAGGTTTGATGACTCAATCGATCTGGTGCATCGCTGTAACTATCGATCTGGTCATCAATCTGTTCGCTGTCTGTTGCAGCAGATCGATTCCTTTCTTGGCTTGAAATCTTGGCCCTTCATCGTTTACTATATATAGAGATGACTTCTATAGGAATAATTCCTTTACATGTCAAGTCATCTCCTAATCTGATAGAATTCACTTTAAGAGTAGTGATCTGCTTTACATATAGAACAGCTTAAAAAATAACTAAGTGTGTTTCGAAGAATCATCATCAAAACTAAAAATACACTAGGGTTCCCAACAATTTAGATGAAATAAATTATATACTCATGATGAGTATCTTCTTCGCAATTACGATTAAGGTTTAGCAAGGAGAAATCTTTAGATGATAAAGATTCAAATCTTATTTGGCGAGGAAGCAATTAAGGTAGGCTTTCTTATACAACTAAAATTATGTGTGTTGTATCAGTTATTATTTCGTTTCAAAAAGATTTTGAACTGAAATTATGTGAAGTATTGTCTTGCCAAAAATATTTATATTTTTGTATGATACATATCTGCTTGAACTATTATAATCGAATTTGGGTCTTAGAGGATTGTTATTTTTCTCGGACTATTGTACATATTTTTGTATGATACATATCTGCGTTAACATTTTTCCGTGGATGGTGGCCACCTTCCCGACACACAGAAATACGGATATGATAGATTACTCCAAAACTTAGACTACGCAGTCGAATTTTAAGAATCACAAAAGAATTTAGTGAATATAGGCTTCTTTAGAGATAAAATCCCTATGTCTCACTGTGTTATGGCAATGACAAATATATTAGTACGAATGTATTTATAAATATGCAGGTTAAGCTGTGATGTCAAAGGGGAGTGCTCAGCGATGGTTTTTGTCGAACTCAATTAGTAGTAACTCTTGGGGGTTTACATGTCTTTATACATGTAAACTTAGAAATTGATCCAATTTCCATTGCAAACACTCATTTCAGTAATCAGTATTTCTATATGTTATAATCAATGACGTACGTATTTTGGTATCGGTTACTTAGTACCGAATTTCGTATATGAATCCTTATTTATCGAAGCACTTATCATATATTCACCTTCGAGTTAATACTCATTTCCTTATCCATTTCTATATTTCATACTTGAGTCACGGTTATACCCATCGTTACTATACTTAGTGAAGGTGGGTCGTGACAAATATATAAGAGAAAAAGAACAAAAATTAGAGTGTTGAATACTCTAAGGAGGTGATTGGTTAGAGTGTTGAATACTCTGGGGCAGTGATGGTGACCTGGGCTTCTGCAGCATCTTCTCTTATTGCTTGCACCAGGTCCTTGGCAGCATTCATGTCTAAGTATAGGTTGAACGCTTCATTTGGTGTGCCCTCGCAATATGCAGGTTCTCTGATGAAATAGCGACACATGATGAAGCCGTACTTTAGTCCCTCCCAACCAATCTTCAAGTTATCTGGGAACTAGTTGGTCTCTCCTTCTTTTGTCTTGTTTGTCTTGATAGGAACAGATGAGAACCAACCAGATCCAGATCTTTTCTTCTTCTTTAACATTTGAGAATGACTTGATCTGCTTGATGATGATTTTGATGCCTTCTGAGGTTGAGCAGATGGTAGGGTTGGTCGATCTGGTGCAGTCAGTTGCTCAGGTTGAGCTTCTTTCTTTACATCCGTGGCACCAGATTGACCTTTTCCTTTGATGGCGACCACTTTCTCCTTCCCTTTCCTAGATCCTTCCCCCTTTTCGATATCATCAGTGTAGATGTTGATGAGTGCATTAAGGGAGGTGATTTCCTCCTTCATGTCCTTTATCTCCTTCTCAGTATCCATCTTGTATATAAGCAGTGAAGTGATGTTCATATTGGAGTCATCGATCTTCTTCTCCAATGATGATTTAGCTTTGAGCAGATCAGCTTTGTAGTTTTCTTGGTCTTCCTTGATGATCCCAATCTCATCAAAATATGAGTCAATCAAGGTTTTTGTGGGATAGCGCAATTCGCTCAGTTTCCTTTCCACAAAGTTCTTCCCTTCGTTCTCAAACTTTCTGAATAGTGATCTGGTTTCTGTATTGGCTGCTTTGATCATCTCTTCAGCTATCCCATCGGTCTGTTGTTTGACAATGGCATGGACCATATCTTTCTCATTCTTTGCAAAATCAGACACTATCTTGTACATCTCATTGACTTTAAGCTCCATGGTGGCCAGGGTTTGATCGATCTATTATTTCCTCTGCTCCGCGTCTGCAAATTCTCCTCAAATCTGAGTCCACCTGGTCTACATGGGACTTCAGATGATTGTTAAAATCAGTGAGAATTTTGGTGGCCTGGTCTTGGACTGTGGTGAGCGTCCCATACATGAACTTGTCTACCTTAAGAGAGATAAGGTCCTTGTTGGGAACCCCACAGATAATTTAAGTTTTGATGATGTTCTCTCGAAAACACACTTGATATTATTCATGTTCTGTATTATTTCTATTTTGTCTCTAAGTACCAGAAAGTTGGAGCAAGACAATTTTAACAGAAAGTTGAACCAGCAAGTCTTAGACAGAAAGTTGGAGCAAGACAATTTTAACAGAAAGTTGAACCAGCAAGTCTTAGACAGAAAGTTGAACCAGCAAGTCTTAGACAGAAAGTTGAACCAGCAAGTCTCGAACAGAAAGTTGGAGCAAATCAACTTTAACAGAAAGTTGTTCAACCAGAAAGTACTCAACCAGTGTTCAACCAGATATGCACTTAAAACCAGAAAGAGCCTAACCAGAAGGTTCCAATCAAACAGAAAGAGTTGAATCAACCAGACAGAAGTGGCAACAGATCGATAGAACAATCAAAACCCTCAGAAAACATTGCCCTACTCATCATATCCACTTACCACGTCAGTATTTAAGTCCATCCTTTGAGAATTGGAAGGAAAATGACTGATTGACAAGAAGAAGGAAAGAAATCTCAGTTGATCTGCTTCCCATTCATAGAAGATTCAGTCAACGACTCTACAAGGAAAGAAGAGATATGATGAATAACATTGATTGGCAATCCACAATCAATCCACGCCAATCAACAAACGGCTAGAAATTCAAATTCAAAGCCTATATATATTTGGAGTTTTTATAGTCTAAAGAGGGACAAGCGCTACATAAAAAGGAACATTCTCAAGCAACTCTATCTTACATCAGAAAAAAGCTTCAAACCATTCGTGATCGCAATCACACCTCGATTGAAGTCTGTCTTATCGAGAAAGGAAGGAGATCTTTGCTAGCTAGTAGTTTTCTAGTGGATTAACGTGAAGAAATCCTGTTTACAGTAGTTTTCTGTAAGTTGTAAAGGGACACGACCCTTATTCGTGCATAAGTTTCAATCAGGTTTGTAATTGAAACTTGTGGCTCGTTCTCAACGAGTATAAATAAGAGAGTATCCTAGTAGTGGATATCTAATCCAGTTTGGATTAGACCGTGGACGTAGGGGGTTTCCCGAACCACGTAAAATAACTGTGTTATTTACTTTCTGCATTTACATTCCAGTTGTTTTATTCACTATCTGTCACTCTCATACAAACTGCATTCTTAATCAATTCTCTAAATACTCGACTAAGATTTGAAAGGTTTTCTAATCAAAGAGCACCGACTAAGTCCACCATTATTCCGCGCACAATACACAGTTGGAAAATAAGATTACTCTTACTTTCTGCTTTGTATTACTCACTCGAGAGATTCTTCTTGGACAGAACAAGATCGAGTAGATAATCGATCTGGTCTGACACATTGAGCAATCTGTAATACAGAAAGCTTAAATCTCTCCTTTAAATTAGTCGTTGGATAGGGATTGATGCTGTGTCATCAATATATCCTCCAAATTTGTAGTCTCCACAAACTCTTCCATCGTTGCTGCGACAACAGGGGTGTATATATCATCTGTTAGTTTACCACCCACCCTCTGTCTAGCTGGCTCTGTCTCCTCTCGTGGATAATCTACTACTGCAATCTGGATTTTGCGTGATTTGGCTGGTTCTCCCTCAGCCTGTGCAGTTGGTTCCACGATCTGTTCTGCAGCATCAGCTTGATGCTGATCTGGTTCTGATTATGATATTGCTGCACCCTGTTGATGAGCTTTAGTAAGTTCTTCATTTTCATCCTCATCTACCACACTTTCGAAAAATTGTAGCATTCCCGCTTTCTCATATATAGATCTCAGATCGATCTTTAACTTTTAAGCTTCGTGCTGAGCTATTGCCAAGATACTCTGCGGTTAAGTTTCTCTCAACTCTGCAATAGAGGAGACTTCGAATATGTTCAAAAATGTAGCTTCTTCTTCTTTGAGTGTGTTAATTGATCTGGTTTTGAGTAGGGCATCAATGACATAGAATTCCTTGTCCTTGATGAGGAGCTGTAGTTTAACTCTCTTGGCTGCATCATAGCTCTCTGGTGTGAGCTGGATGCCTGGAAATGACTTAAGTACTGCTCGGTCTGCTTCAGCTTCTATCAGTTTCACCACAGTCTCCGCTGTTTTCTTCTCCACATCCTCATCGGAGGATTCATCTTCTCCTTCATCATCCTCATCAATCTGCTCCAAAGGTTCAGCAGATGATGGACTGGCAGTGTGAGCGGGTGAGAAGTCCTTTTCTTGACTTGGGTCCAGGGAGGACATGGGGACAACATCTTCTGGTGGTCCCCTGACCAAAATTTCCTCTTCCTCAACTTCTACCTCCTGTTGAGGAATGGGTAAGTCTGAAGTGACAGCTTCTTGAACCTGGGCCTCCTCCACTGGTTCAGAGAGCTTTTGCACTCTCCTTCTTTTGGTCTTGGGTTGTTGAGCTGCTGTAGAAGCATCAGTATCCACTGAGCTAGCTCTCCTTGTCACTCTTTTGGAAGGAGTCCGTTCAATAGGCTTTTCTTTCGTGGCCTTGGACTTGGTGGATTTCTCAGCAGGAGCAGATGGTGGAACCCAGATTGGGTTGGAGCTTCCCATCTCCATCAGTGCATTGATATAAACAGGGTCAGTCACCCTTGTAATCAGATTAGCAGAGATTCTCATCGACATCTCAATTTGATGTTGGTCTTTGGGAAAGTGCAATCTGGTGTTGAATTCAACCATGATATCCCAATTGTGCTGTTTGAAAAAAGATTCCAGCATGTAGTTGATATTGGTGGAGTGCCTCAAGCTGCTCCTCCTTACTTCAATCCCAGGGCTGGCTCCTTTCACGAATGTGATCATCTTGGCCTCCTTTGCCAATAGATCAAAAAGGATTCTGTTCCAGTTCACTGGCAGATTCAGCACAACTGCAGCTAGTATCTTGAATTTTTCATGGGTGACCTGATCATAGGAATCATTGTGGTTCATGAAAATTCTCTGGACGAATTCGAAGACAATCTTGAATTCGGGTGCTAGTAGTGCCCTATTGAACATCTTGTTAGTATAGTGGATGGGCAATACCATCACAGTTTCTATCACGTCTTGTAATTGTTCTTCAGTAATATCTCCAAGAGTGAGACATTCATCCTTCAGTTTGTAAACTTCATCAATGATGTTCAGTACGTTGTATGTAGTGTTGCTGATGGTGCTGCCCTTGCTCACTCTGATAGTGGCTTCATTCCCACCTTTCTCTCCTTGCCATGAGAGATAGAAGGCTGCTACTTCCTTTGGCAAGAAATGGACAGGGTGTGTGGTAATGATATTGTGAAATCCTATAGCAAAGTCAAAGCAATATATATATGAGCACTATCCTTCCATCAATGAAGTATGAGTGCCCAGTAGCAGTTTACAGAATATAGAGTTCTACACTACAGTACAAGTGCACATATGCATGCAAATGGGTAAAACTGATTTTCTATACGAGTTTGAGAAATTTCAGAGCATTCAAGATATAGAACAGTTAAAAAGAAAAACTCATAAATTTGAAACCTTTGCAGCGCTTAACAAGTGCAAAAGCCTTGTCCAGTTTGTGAAATCCGAAAGTATCAAGAACAGCATAAAGATCTTGATGAATGTATGGGTTCAATTTCACTTACTCAAGAAACAGAGAAGATTTTGGAGCCATGTTGACAGATAGGTTTTTGAAGATTGAGAGAGTTTGAAAGGATGAAAAATTTGCTAAGTGTCAAAGAAGGAGAGTGTATATGATAGTCGAACCGCCTTATCAAAATATATATAGATAAGTGATAAACAAGGCAATATTTTAATTGATATTCTTCCCTTTTTCAGCTTTTTCCCGCCTTGTGAGTTATAGACATAAGGTTTATTATCTCCTCTTCATTGTGTTTGATACACGCGCTCAATCCTACGGTTGTGGTGTGGCGCGTGTTTGTTTTAGCCGTCAATTTTCTTCCCTTTTCTTGGTTTGGTAAAAATCTCCTCGATCCCGTTTCCCAAACACTGTACTTAATCATCAAAAATAAAAGATTTGGTATATAATGTCAGAATTTAGATATATATCCACGTGGCTGTTAGTCATCTGGTCCAGATCGATCTCCTCATTAACGAACTGTTGTCAACATTATCGATCTATTCATGCCACTTTCCAATTTGGACATCAATCCAGTGTGATGACCTTTTAATAATTCCCAGTTGGAATTTGATTGATCTGTTTGACCATTAACATGTACTTAGTGATCAGGTGTCAATTCCCAGTTGGAATTTTACATGATCTGGTCTATATCAATCTGGATTATGTCAATCTGGTTCTAATTTCATGTTGGAATATGATGATCTTATGTCAATTCCCAGTTGGAATTTTACATGATCTGTTCTAAGACTATCTGGTCCTTTCTTCCAGATTTAACAATCCTAATTTCCCACAAAGCATCTTAAATCTTTCTTCTGGTAATGCTTTAGTGAGAATATATGCTCTCTGTATCTCAGTGTGTATCTTCTCGATCTGTACATGTTTTCTTTCAACATGATCCCTTATAAAGTGATGTCTCACATCTACATGTTTGCATCTGGTATGCAAAACAGGATTCTGTGTGATTGCTATAGCACTAGAGCTATCACAGATAATAGGTATATCCTTAACATCGATCTCATAGTCTTTGAGTTGTTGTTTTAACCATAGTATTTGTGTACAATAGCTCCCTGCCGCCATATATTCAGCTTCTGTGGTTGATGTGGCAACAGATGTCTGCTTCTTTGAGAACCAAGAGATCAGTTTATTTCCTAAGAACTGACATGTACAAGATGTTGACTTCCTGTCCAGCTTACATCCAGCATAATGTGAATCCACTAGTAGAAAAATAGTAATACACTACAGTCCATACACTACGGTTTTATCATTGACCGTAGTGTATGTGCGTTTTTTTGGTAAAGACTACGCTTTAAAAAATAAAGCGTAGTGTATGTCAGTCATAGACTACGGTTTCTAAAAACCGTAGTGTATGTGCGTGTTTTTTTAGTACATATACTACGGTTTTTTAAAAACCGTAGTGTATGTGCGTGTCTTTTTAGTACATAGACTACGGTTTTTAAAAACCGTAGTGTATGCGCGTGTAGTTTTAGTGCATAGACTCCGGTTTTTAAAAACTGTAGTGTATGTGCGTGTAGTTTTAGTACATAGACTACAGTTTTTAAAAACCGTAGTGTATGTGTGTTTGATTTTATTACAACCCTTTTATCCCCAAAACCGTAGGCGTGCTTGGCCAAGACGAAAACCCAATTATTCTCCGATCTGCTCAGACATCGAATGACGACGTATCCATGGCAACTGCGGCGGTAGACGCTCGGCAAGCCGATGAAACCAAGCGGCAGCACCAACAAGGCGCCGTTTCCAGCGGAGGCGGCGAAGGCCTCCAGCAGTACTATCAGCAGAGCATACACGATTTGCAGCTCTTGAGCCGTCAAAAGTTTCACGATCTCCAATGCCTCGAAGCTCAGCGCAATGACCTCAATGCTCGAGGTTCTATTCAATTCGATTACCGATTCATTGAGATTTGATTTTTTCTTAATTGTTGCTCCTATGAAAACCCTAGGGTTTGACAGTGTTCTGTTTCTTCTTCTTATGAGGAGCTCCCAATTTGTTTGTAGGTTTTACCACCAGGGTAATAATTTGTTTGTTTTCGCCTCATTGATTTTGATGTTTATTATGTGATTTTGGTTGTGGGTAGTGTATAGTTGTGAGCTTTGGGGAATTCGCATTCATCGTTTCACCTTTTTAATTTCTACGTGTTCTATTAATCGTAGAGAAAGTTGCAATTTTTCTTCTCAAAGGAAACAAAATGTATTTGGATTTTTATCTCAAACCTATAGCTGGTCTGTAACATGTTCGTTCACTAATAGTAGTGATTTGGGATAAAATCTTTTAAAATAATATTAAAAACATGACTACTGACCACTGCTTGTAAGTTTGTAACATGTTATGGTCTCAACCAACCTATTTTAATAGTAAAAAACATACTTAAGGTTCTCTGATTCACAACTGAATTTCAAGAAACAAGAATCTCACTCACTCTCACTGTGTGTGTTTGAGATAGTGAGAGCTGTGTAGTTGCACCTATCTGTCAAATGGGGTCACTTTGAAAATGCTTAGAAAATGGTTAGTGGTGTTAAAAAAGATTTCTTTTTAATGTGGGCTTCGTATGGGGTTTTACAGATAGGTGTGCAGGAGAGTAGTTTCCATGGACAAAATTTTGGAATGAAACATGTTGCGTTCTTACAACAAGACAACAACATACATGCGTTGTTAGAACAACAACAAAACATAGATTCTGCTCAAATGGCTTCTTCTTCTTCTTCTTCTTCTTCTTCTTCTTCTTCTTCTTCCAAAATCCCATTCATTTTCTCCCTTGTTGCTTTCCTCTTGATTCTTTCTCCCTCGACTAGCACTGCCTCCGCCTCCTCCCACGGCCGCCGTAACCAGACTTTCCGGCCACAGGAAGAGCTCAGGAAGTTGAAGAGAATAAGGGGTTACTTGAGAAAAATCAACAAACCTGCTGTCAAAACTATTGAGGTTCCATTTTCTTGAAAATGACACTGCATTGGTTTAGTGCTTTTGATGTTCTGCTTTTCTTGAATTTCTTAGCTCAAGTTCTTTGATTCTCTTTTTGTTTAGAGCCCAGATGGAGATAAGATAGATTGTATTCCTACTCATCTTCAGCAAGTTCATTCATGCAGGATCCAGTTCAATAATGGAGGCATGGTTGGATAATATTCATTCACAAAGAAAAAAGGGGTCTTTCTTTGGTGATATATACATTGAATACTCATATCAGAGTTCCGTTTTTCGTAAGCCTTGCTTCTTCCTTTTATTTCAATTTGTCTACTACATAAATGGACGAATTGAAAGAATTATTCTATGCCCTCAACAACATCTCTCTCTTTCTCTATTTATCTGAATTGTGATTGGTGTGTTTGTATTACTGGTTTTGAACATTAATTTTTAACTGTGATTGAAGCAAGTCAAAAAGTTTTTTAACTTTTGTTGTTGTGGCAGTATGGTAAGCTAGTGGCCTATGCCCCCTCCCCTCTCTATCCCCCATTTTAATGCAACAATTTGACTATATATGCACAATTAATATTTCCCCTCTTCTCTTTTACTTTCTGCACTCTTCACAATTCACATTTGTTCTCTTTTTAATTTTACTATGGATTGATTTTGATGGATGAATTGATTGATTGATAAAGTTAAGTTGCTTTTGTCAATTATTCATGTCGCCTAGCTCCTCCTCAACTAATATATAATATCAATCTCAATTTCAGATCTACTGCACTGCACTATTATCATATCCAAACACATCAATAGATAAGTAGTAGAATAGTATTATAATATTATATCAAAATATTCATGTTGTATTTACTAATCCTTCTTACTAATTTATGTCCTGCTTGCAGCAATGTTAAGAATATATGGATGAAGATGACACTTTCAAGAGAAAAATATTCATGTTGTATGTACTAATCCTTCTTACTTTCATTTCACTACCAAAATGCAAATAGTTCATGTACTGTCTTCTATCTTTTATCATAGAAATGAGGTAGAATAATCTCCAGCTAAGATTATTGCTTAAATTTGCTATCAAAATATTGATGATACTATCTTAAATATGTATTTTTATTCATGAGAAACAAGATTGATTTCTGCTATGAATTCCAAAAGAAAACTAATATCGGTCATGTATTGATCCAAATATGTTTTCACCTTGTTGTTTAGTGGCTTTTAACTCTTCCCTCTTTCTTGTAGGTGGATTCTTTCACACTCTATTTCCCAATGATGGGAAGTGTGAAAACCTGTTATAGTTTTAATATCTCTATTTCCATTTCATATGCACTCACGTAATCAGAACATTTATTATGAGCTTATAACATGGGAGCACATGTTTTCTCTGAATTTCTCCATCACGAGTCGTTAATGATCATGCAGGCTGCATATTTACTTTCATTCCTTACTCATTTGTTATTAGGATCTTAATCAATTTGAATGTAATGACACTATTAGTGACTCAGTTGCACAAGACGTTTTTTATTAGCATGTTTTATTAGCATCAAATGGAAATAGGTGGAGTTGGCATGGAACTGTTATAGATATGTGGTTTTAAATTTTTGAATATGTTAGCTTGTAGTTTTATATTTTGGATATGTTAGCTTGTAGAAGATAATGGATAGATAAATTGTTGTGTTTGGTAATATTTTATGTAGACAAACTACTTGTAAGCTTAAAGTAATTTTTTTATCAATCTATTTTGATGTAATGAATAAATGATTTTGAATTATACGCTTTTAATATTATAATTTAGATCAAATTATAAATTTTGTCAATTTCATAGTATTGTCTACAGGGAAAAATGAAAACTATAGTGTATATTAAAGCATACACTACATTTTCTCATAAGAAACCGTAGTCTATATTTGCTCAAACACTACGGTTTTCTCATAAACCGTAGTCTATATGTAATCATACACTACGGTTTTCTTATTAAACCGTAGTCTATAACTTATCATATACTACGGTTGTTAGATAAAACTGTAGTCTATACAGTATCATACACTACAGTTGTTAAATAAAACTGTAGTCTACTGTGTAACATATACTACGGTTTTACAAAAAACCATAGTCTATAATATTAATACACTACGGTTTTATGTTGAAACTGTAGTGTATGAAATGTATACACTACGATTTTCTTAACATAGACTACGGTTTAAAACCGTAGTCTATACAAAGAATATACTACGGTTTAAAACCGTAGTGTATACCTACGAGTATACACTACGGTACTATAGACTACGGTTGTCAGATGTTATACACTACGGTTTAAAACCGTGGTGTATGCTAATTTTTCTAGTAGTGATCTGTGTATCCAGTTAGCTCAAAGTTGTCTTTCGCATGGATACCATAATCCAATATGATCTGTTCCCAAGATATCTTAATATCTTCTTAGCTGCTTCCATATGAGACTCTTTGGGGTTTGCTTGATATCTTGCACATACTCCTACTGCAAATGTGATGTCTGGTCGACTGGCAGTTAGGTAGAGCAATGATCCTATGATCCCTCTGTATTGAGTGATATTGGCTGGTTTTCCCTCTGGATCAGGATCAATTTTCCCGTTGGTTTGCATTGGAATTTTAACAGGTTTACTGTCTTTGATCCCAAATTTAGTCAGCAGGTCATGAACTTACTTTGCTTGATTAATGAAGATGCCATCTGGTAACTGCTTGACCTGCAAACCTAGAAAGAAACTCATTTCACCCATCATGGACATTTGATACTTATTTTTCATAAGTTCCGCAAATTTATCACACAAATAAGTAGATTGTGATCCAAATATGATATCATCTACATATATTTGTACTAAAAGGATATTCTCTTTGACTTTGATGATGAACAAAGTCTTGTCAACTGATCCTCTTCTGAATCCAGATTCTAGTAGAAATGTAGACAATGTCTCATACCAAGCTCTAGGGACTTGTTTTAGACCATAAACTGCTTTTGTCAGTCTGTATACTTTCTGGTTTGGATCTGCTTCTTCGAATCCAGGTGGCTGTTCCACATAGACTTCCTCTTCAAGGATACCATTTAGAAAGGCACTTTTAACATCCATCTGGTATACCTTGAATATTTTGTGTGCAGCATATGCTAAGAACAACCTTATTGCTTCTAGTCTGGCTACGGGTGCAAATGTTTCATCAAAATCAATGCCTTCTTGTTGATTATAGCCTTTAGCTACTAATGTGGCTTTGTTTCTGACTACTTCACCATTCTCATCTCATTTATTTTTGAACACCCCTTTTACACCTATTACTCCTTGGTGTTTGGGTCTGTCCACGAGATACCATACCTCATTTCTTTTGAACTCATTAAGTTCTTCTTGCATTGCTGTTATCCAATCTGCATCTTTTAATGTTTCATGAGCATCAGATGGTTCAATGCAAGATAGATAGCAGCTCAATAAGGCACTTTCTCCATGCATTCTTCTAGTCTTCACACGATCTGATGGGTTCCCAACAATCTGTTCTGGTGCATGATCTTGTTTCCATCTCCTTCTCCTGGTCATCTCTTCATCAGATATCTCAGGATCAGGTTGATCTGTTGGTTCCTCAAATTCAGGGTGTGCTGTTGATGAAGCTTGGAATGGATTCTCATCTGCTCCTACTTCTAGATTTAAATTTTCAGGTTGATTATCATCTGCAATTACTGTTTCATTGCTTTCAGTTGGTGATCTGTTTTCATCCAGTTCATGTTGAATTATTCTCCCTTGCTGTATGATTTCTTCAGCAATAGGTGGAGTATTGATCTCTTCATCATCAATTTTTGAGTTCCAGATTAGAATATATTCTAATAGCAACTCATTCATCTTTCTTGCAGTCATCTGGTTTTCTATCTGTTTATCATCTGGTGGCCTGTACTCAACGATAGACTCTTGGTTTTCTAAGAATAGCCTATTTGCTTCTAGTCTGGCTACGGGTGCAAATGTTTCATCAAAATCAATGCCTTCTTGTTGATTATAGCCTTTAGCTACTAATCTGGCTTTGTTTCTGACTACTTCACCATTCTCATCTCGTTTGTTTTTGAACACCCATTTTACACCTATTACTCCTTGGTGTTTAGGTCTGTCTACGAGATACCAGACCTCATTTATTTTGAACTCATTAAATTCTTCTTGCATTGCGATTATCCAATCTGCATCTTGTAGTGCTTCATTAGCATTAGATGGTTCAATGCGAGAAAGATAGCAGCTTAATAAGGCACTTTCTCCATGCATTCTTCTTATTTTCACACGATCTGATGGGTTCCCGACAATCTGATCTGGTGGATGATCTTGTAACCATCTCCTTCTGGGATTGGACAACGGTCTAGATGAAGTTGAGGATCAAAGAACTGCAAGAAGAAGTATGGTTGCTAGAGGAGCAATCTGGATAATAGATAGTGGTTGTTCAAAACACATGACATGTGACAAGAATCTACTATCAGATTACATAGAGAAACCAGGCCCACAGGTCACTTTTGGATGTAATTCAAAAGGATATACCAGAGGGTATGGAAACATCAGAGTTGGCAAGACTACTATCTCTAATGTATCATACGTTGAGGGTCTTAGTCACAACCTATTTTCTGTAAGTCAATTTTGTGCTAATGGTAATCAGATTGTTTTTGATACTAACAACTGTCTAGTGAAGAACAAGGAAGGAGATGAGATACTCTTTACCGGTAAGTTGCAGGATAGACTATACATTGTCCAATGGACAAACCAGATTCAGACCTGCTTAGTCACACAGACTGTATCAGAAACCAGCTGGCTATGGCATAAGAGATTAAACCACTTAAAGTTTAAATCAATCAACAGGATTGCCAAAGAAAAGTTGGTGGAAGGACTACCAGATCAAGTATATGATAAAGATCATATATGTGATGCTTGTCAAGCTGGAAAACAAACCAGATCATCCTTCTCAAGCAAAACAGCTCACTCAACTTCAAGGATACTAGAGCTGTTACATCTTGATCTGTTTGGACCAGTCAAACCTCTAAGCATAAATGGGAGAAAATACACCCTAGTAATTATAGATGATTACTCAAGATTCACTTGGGTCATCTTTCTGTTAAAGAAGAAAGAAACCCTAGACAAGCTCCCTGACTTCCTTCACAAGATCACAAATCAGAAAGAGATGAGTATAACCTCTATCAGAACAGATCGAGGAACAGAATTTCTCAACCAGAAGATTGAAGCTTACTGCAACAGGATGGGGATAACTCATAAAACATCTGCTACTCGAACTCCTCAACAGAATGGAATTGTTGAAAGGAGAAACAGATCACTGAAGGAAGCAGCACGTACAATGCTAAATGCTACAAATCTACCCAAGAAATTCTGGGCAGAAGCAATCTACACAGCCTGTTATACTCAAAACAGATCATCCATCACACTCAGACATGGAAAGACGCCCTACGAGATTTGGAACAACAGAAAGCCTAAGATCTCTTATTTCAAAACTTTTGGCTGTTTGTGTTACATACACAATAATGGGAAATCACAGTTGAAGACTTTTGATAGCAAAACTGACCCTGGAATATTCTTAGGATATTCTGATGTCAGTAAAGCTTATCGAGTCTACAATAAGAACTCTCATATTATGGAGGTAACACCTCATGTTGTCTTTGATGAGTCAATTATTGAGTACAGGTCACCAGATGGAAAGCAGACAGAAAACCAGGTGACTATCAGAAAGATAAATGAACTACTACTTGAAGATATTCTTATCTGGAACTCAAAGAGTGAGGATGAAGAAATTATCACTCCACCTGCTGCTGAAGAGATCTTACAGCAAGGGGGAATATCGCAACACAATCTGGATGAAGACAGATTGCCAACAGAAAGCAATGAAACAGTCATTACAGATAATGAGCAAGCTGGAACTCAAAATCTAGAAGCAGAACTAGATGAGAATCCATTCCAAGCCTCATCAACAGCACACCCTGAATTTGAAGAACCAACAGATCAACTTGATCCTGAGATATCTGATGAAGAGATGACCAGGAGAAGGAGATGGATACAAGATCATCCACCAGAACAGATCGTTGGGAACCCATCAGATCATGTAAAGACCAGAAGAATGCATGGAGAAAGTGCATTGTTAAGCTGTTACCTCTCTCGCATGGAGCCATCTGATGCTTACGAAGCACTTCAAGATCAGATTGGATAACAGCAATGCAAGAAGACCTCAATGAGTTCAAAAGAAATGAAGTCTGGTATCTCGTGGACAGACCCCAACACCAAGGTGTGATAGGTGTAAAATGGGTGTTCAAAAATAAACGAGATGAGAATGGTGAAGTTTTCAGAAACAAGGCCAGATTGGTAGCTAAAGGCTATAATCAAGAAGAAGGCATTGATTTTGATGAAACATTCGCACCAGTAGCCAGATTAGAAGCCATAAGGCTATTTCTAGCATATGCTGCTCACAAACGGTTCAAGGTATACCAGATGGATGTCAAAAGTGCCTTCCTCAATGGTATCCTTGAAGAAGAAGTATATGTGGAACAGCCACCTAGATTTGAAGAGGCAGATCCAGATCAGAAAGTATACAGACTGGCTAAGGCAGTATATGGTCTAAAACAAGCCCCTAGAGCTTGGTATGAGACCTTATCAACCTTTCTACTAGAATCTGGATTCAGAAGAGGATCTGTTGACAAGACTTTGTTTATTATCAAAGTCAAAGAAAACATCCTGTTAGTCCAGATCTATGTAGATGATATCATTTTTGGATCTCAATCCACCTATCTGTGTGACAAATTTGCTGAACTTATGAAAAATAAGTATCCAATGTCCATGATGGGAGAAATGAGTTTCTTTTTAGGTTTGCAGGTCAAGTAGCTACCAGATGGTATCTTTATTAATCAGACAAAATATATCAACGATCTGCTGACCAAGTATGGATTAAAAGACAGTAATCCAGTGAAAATCTCAATGCAGACCAGTGGGAAAATTGATCCAGATCCCGAGGGAAAACCAGCTAACATTACACAATACAGAGGGATCATAGGATCACTACTCTACCTAACTGCCAGTCATCCTGACATCACTTTTGCAGTAGGAGTATGTGCTAGATATCAAGCAAACCCCAAAGAGTCTCACATGGAAGCAGCTAAGAAGATACTAAGATATCTTAAAGGAACAGCCCATATAGGATTATGGTATCCATGTGAAGACAATTTTGAGCTAACTGGATATACTGACTCAGACTACGCTGGATGCAAACTGGACAGAAAGTCAACATCTGGTACATGTCAGTTTCTAGGAAATAAACTAATTTCTTGGTTCTCAAAGAAACAGACATCGGTTGCCACTTCAACTACAGAAGCAGAATATATGGCAGCTGGAAGTTGTTGTGCACAAATACTGTGGCTCAGACAACAACTTAAAGACTATGAGATTGATGTCAAGGAAATACCTATTTTCTGTGACAGCTCAAGTGCTATAGCAATCACACAGAACCCAGTGTTGCACACCAGATGCAAACATGTTGATGTGAGACATCACTTCATAAGAGACCATGTTGAAAGAAAACATGTACAGATTGAGAAAATACACACTGAAGTTCAGAGAGCAGACATTCTCACTAAGGCATTACCAGAAGAATAATTTAAGATGCTTTGTGGAAAACTAGGACTTTTAAATCTTGAAGATAGGACCAGATTGACCTAAACCAGATCAAATTTAATATTCCAACATGGAATCAAAACCAAATCATCATGGTCCAGATTGATAAAATTCAGCTTATGTGAAAAATCCGACAGGGAATTGATACCAGATCACTAAGTACATATCAATACAGATTGATCAAATACCAACTGGGAATCATTAAAGGAGTCAACCAGATCGATAGTTCTCACTATAAAAGAGATTGACCTTGACCAGATTACTAAAATGCCACGTGGATATTAAATTAATAATTCTTATTAATTATTCCATTACTTGGCTAAGGGGGAAAGGTCAACTATATACGATGACTAATTATCTATATTCTGACACTAGATATCAAAATCTTTTATTTTTGATGATTACGTACAGTAATTGGGAAACGTGATCAAGAAAATATCTACCAAATCAAGAAAAAGGGAGATAAAAGACTGTAACAAAGAGAGGCGACTATAGGTTGTAAACCTAGAACATGGAAAGGCGGGAAAGCTGAAAAAGGGAAGGATTTCTGAATATTTTATTACTCTACTTATCTTCTCTTTTATGTTTATAGTTTGATAAGGCATTTCATGTATCACTCACACTTACATTTTTCTCGAAACTCTTAGCAAATTTTCTGCCTCCCAAAATTCTCTTTTCCTTCGTAAATCTCTCAATTTTCTAGCAAAAATGGCTCCCAAATCATCTGTTTTTCTCGAGCAAGCAAGCTTTCTGAAACCTTACATACACCAAGACCTTTTCGCGGTTCTTGACACCTTCGGGTTTCACAAACTGGAAAAGGCATTTAATCTGGTCCGCCAGTGCAAAGGTTTCTTGTTTAGTTTGTTTAAAATTATCTCCTATACATGCATATGTCAAACTGCTTTTACTCTGTTTACATTCTTTTACTCGTTTTCTCTGTAATATCAATTGCTAGATTGCATAAAACTGCTTTGGGGCACTTATACTTCACTGATGGAAGGATAGTGGTCACATATGCTCTACTGTGTTTTCTGTAGGTTTCTACAACATTATCACTTCACACCCAGTACACTTCCTACCCAAGGAAGTTGCTGCGTTCTATCTCTCATGGCAAGGAGAGAGAGGTGGAGATGAGGCCACCATCAGGGTGAGCAAAGGGAACATGATTAGCAACACTTCCTACAACGTTATTAACATCATCAACCATGCTTACAAAGTGAAGGATGAAGGCCTAGAACTTGGAGAAATTACTACAGAACAGCTGCAAGAAGCTGTGGAGATGGTGATGATCATTCCCATCCAATACACAAACAGGATGTTTGTACGTGCACTTCTCGCGCCAGAATTCAGAATCTTATTTGAATTCGTACAGTGAATTTTTCTCAATCACAACGGCTCATACGACCAGGTTACTCCTGAGAAGTTCAGGATCTTAGCAGCTATAGTACTTAACCTGCCAGTCAACTGGAGCAGGATCTTATACGATCTCTTGGCAAAGGAGGCCAAGATGATCTTGTTTGTGAAAGGTAGCTCACCCGGCATCGAAGTGAAAAGAAGCAGTTTACGACACTCAACAAAAATCAGTCATATGCTGGAGTCCTTCTTCCCTCACCACCAGTGGGATACTGCTGTTGAATTCAACACCAGACAGCACTTCCCCAAGGACCAGCATCAGATAGAAATGTCAATGGGCATTTCAGCAAATCTGATTGCTCGGGTGAAAGACTCTGTAGTCCTTAATGCACTAATGGAGATGGGCAATTCGAATCCTATCTGGATTCCTCCACCTGGTTAAGTAGAACGGTCCAAGATCACAAAAGAAAAGCCAATAGAGAGAACCCCCACCAAGAGAACTACAAGAAGATCCAGCTCAATTGATACTGACACATCCACCGCAGCTCAGCCACCCAAACCAAAACGACGACGACTTCAAAAATTGTCTGCTGAAGTTCAGACTGAACACCTGCTACTACAGAAGCTGTCATTCCTCAACAGGAGGTTGTGGAGGAAGAAGTAATGCCGGGTGGTCCACCAGAAGATGTGGCACCTCTTTCATATCAGTCCAAAGACTTCTCCCCCGCACACTCTACTAGCCCATCATCTGCTGATCATTTAGAGCAGATTGATGAGGAGGCTGAGTTAGAAGAAGCATCTACAGATGAAGAGGAGTTGAAGAAAGCAGAATCTGTGGTGAGAATGCTTGAGACAGAGGCAGATCACTCTGTGCTCAGAACTTTCCCGGGGATCCAACTCACCCCAGAGTCATATGATGTTGCCAAGCGCCTAAAATTCCTTTTACTCGTGAAAGACAAGGAATTTTACGTACTAGACGCTTTGCTTCGCACCAGATCAATCCATGCACTTATAATTGAAGAAGCAACTTTGCTTAAAATCTTTACAGCTGCATCAATTGCTGAGCTAAGAGAATCATACCAAACCGACATCCTCGCAATGTCAAAATTTGAGGCAGATGAACTGAAGGTTGATCTACGATCTGCTTATGAAAAGGCAAACATGCTGGATTTTTATAACAGCATCGAGGAAGAAATTGTTGAGGAAGAGATCGAAGCTGCTCACGCTGATGCTCACCAACAGGGTGCAGCCATTCCAGCCACAGAGATAGATCAGCAAATGGCTGAAAGCGAAAAGCAGGCCACTGCACCAACTGAGGGGGAACCAGCCATACCTTCTGAAATCCCCAATGTAGTGACAAGCCAATCTCAAGCAGAGGAAGAACTAATTGGACAGAATGTAGGAGGAAAGCTTACAAACGACATCTACACTCCTGCTGCTGCAACTGCATATGGTGTATATGTGGAGACATACACCTTGGAAGACATATTGATGGACCAACATCAATCACTATCTCATATGCAGATCAGAGACCTTATTTCCAAGAAGGTCGACCAATACATGTATGGTACGCTCTCCCAAGTGCAAGATGAAGCTACCCGCATACTCACAGAGTTCAACGACTACTTGAAGACTCATGTCGATCGAGTTGACTCTGAATTGAGGACAATATGCAGGCCGAAGATCGAAGAGATCAGCAAGAAACTGGACGATGATCGAGCTGCTGCTGATGAAAGGAAGGCACAGATCGATCAGAGTCTGTTTTCCACTAAGTTCAAAGTGAAAGAGATATACAAGATTATCACTGCCTTCGCAGAAAAAGAAAAGGATATGGTGCACTCTATAGTGAAAGAACAGACAGATGGCCTCACTGCTGACTTAGTCACAAAAACCAATGCCTACACAAGATCACTTCTTCGGCAGTTTGAGGTCAATGGGAAGAATTTTGTCGAAAGAAAATTAAGCGAACTGCGCTATCCCACAAAGACTATGATCGATACCTATTTCAACGACTTTGGGATAGTCCAGGAAGATGTAGAGCGTCATACAGCTGAACTTGCCAACATCACAAAATCTTTCCAAAAGCAGATTGATGATTCAAACCTCAACATCACATCACTGCTTACTCAAAAGGTTGAAACAGATAAAGAAATGGCAACAATGAAAGAGGAGATCACTTCCCTGCGGGCCCTTGTCAGTATGTTCATTGCTGATGTCAAAAATGGGGAAGGATCAAGTAAAGTGAAGAAGCCATCTGCTGCAGCTGGAAAAGCAAAAGGAAAAGAGAAGGAAAAGGAATCTGCTCAACCTGAGCAACAGATCACAGCACAAACAGCCAGCCCACCATCTGCACCAACATCTGCTCAAATAAAAAGGACCACATCTTCAACCAGATCAAGCCAATCTCAACCCCCGAAGAAAAAGAAACGATCTGGGTTCAGTTGGACGTCATCTGTTCCTTCAAAAACATCAAAAGGAGAGACCAGTTGGATCCCAGATCACCTGAAGGATGGATGGGAGGGATTGAAATATGGCTTCATCATGCTTAGATATTTCGTCAAAGAACCTCTATACTGTGAAGGCACACCCAACGAGGCATTCGACGTATATTTAGATAGAAATGATGCCAAGGACTTGGTTGAGGCATTAAGGGAAGCTGCTGCAAAAGCTCAAGTCTCCATCTCTGCACCAGAAAAGGAGTTTAGAGAATGCCCAGTAATTCCTGGCACCTCACTACCAGACAAAACCTACCTGCTCACCTACATTAACCAGCTAGCAGAAAATAGAGGATATAAGGTGGATGCAGAAGACCTTGATTACATAAGGGTAAGAGAAGGCGTATATGAAAGCGTGCAGCTTATCTCGGACGAGACCAGAGCAAAAATGAAGAGGCAACAAGAAAAGAAAAGAAAAAGCAGATAGACATATTTCTCATATCTTTATGATCTGCTTTTCTTATGTTTTGTCTTGACTATCTATAAACTCTACTTGTCTTTTTATTCATATATGAAATCTGTTTGAGTTTCTGATGACGACATTTTATTGTCCAGAACACATATAAGATATCCTAAAAACGTTATAAACTTAATAACGTACTAACATCTATCTGGATATCAGACCAGATCGTTTTTATGAGCTGATAGGATATTATTGTAAAGTGTGGTTTCGACATCATCAACAAGGGGGAAATTGTTGGGAACCCTAAGGTTTTAGTGTTAATAATGGTACTTCGAAACACACTTAGCTAGTTTAGAGCTTAATCTGTTCTTCATGTAAAACCAGATCACTAGAGATAAGGTGAATTCTGCTATTGAACAGATTAGGAGATGACTTAAAAGTGTAAAGGAAATATTCCTATAGAAGTCAATCTCAACTTAGAATAGGATGAAAGTCAAGGTTTTATGCCAAAGAAGAATCGATCTGCTGTAACAGACAGCGACCAGATCGATGACCAGATCGATGCCTACAGCGATGAACCAGAACGATTGAGTCATCAATATCATCAGCTGACATCATCCTACACATCATATACACTTGCCACGACAAGGTCAAAGTCCATCCAACAGGGATTGGAAAGAAGATCTTCAATTAAAATATATATAAGGAAAGAGACCGTTAGCAATCTGCTTTCCATGAATCAAAGATTGAGTCAACCTTTCCTATATGGTAAGAACAGATATGATGGAAACCATTGATTGGCAATATACCATCTACCTCACGCCAATCAATAACGGCTAGAATTTCAAATTCAATGCCTATATAGTTGAAGACAAAAATCTGGAAAGAGAGAGAACACACACGCGAGCTACTCTGCTATTATTCTTCCAAGCAATCTGGATTCCAGACTTAGAGCTTCAACACCTTGTGATTCTACATCACACCAACCATCTCGATTCAAGTCTGTCTTGTCGAGAGAAAGAAGATCACTCTGCTAGCTAGTAGTTTACTAGTGGTAACGTAGAGGTAATCGGTTGTAAAGGGACACGACCCTTATTTCGTGCATAAGTATCTCTCTAGTTGTGATTGGTACTTGTGACTCGTTCTCCACGAGTATAAAGAAGCAGAGTATCCTAGTAGTGGATAATCTGGTCTAGTTTTGACCAGATCGTGGACGTAGGGATTTCCCGAACCACGTTAAACAACTGTGTGCTTTACATTCCTGCATTCTTCAATTTTCAGTTGTTTATGATTCTAACTCTCTGCACTACCATCCATCTGCATCTCAATCAATCTCCCTAATCAATCTGGTTAATACTTAAAGGTTTTCTAAACAAGAGCAATCACTGATCCACCATTATTCCGCACTCACTCAACACTCAGAAAGTAACAAGATCATTCTTATTATTAGCTAAGTGTTTTCACTAAGAGAGTAATCTGGTTGGACTAAACTGCTATTGATCTGAATATCGATCTGCCAAGTCATCTTCGAGCAATTTCTTACTCAGAATAGCTTGAACTCTCTTTCAACTTGTCAAGTAACTGAAAAGTTTGTATTTGGTGTATTCCCTCCCCCATACACCAAACCTTGCTGTTTAGGGACCAACAGGACCTTAGTCGTTCGATTGACCAAATGTATAAAGAAAATGACGGTATCGGAGCGGTGGCGGCGGTGACTCGACGGTGGCTGAGCTACCTTTGTCAAGCTCCATGCCTACCTTCGACCTTACCCTCACATACCTTGACTTGATCTGATCCTCGATTATCAAACTCGCAGAACCTCGATACTCGAAAATGGTAGAAAGAAAAAGAAAATAAGAGGAGAAGAAGAGAGATGAGAAGCAGAAGAGGAAAGGAGGGGGGGAGGGGCGCTTCTTCTGTAATTGTGGGGAGTAAGTCACGACTCCTCCCCCTTTTATAGGAAAAATTTTAGAATTTTTTTATTATTTTTATTATATTATATTATATTATATTATTATTAATTGTTATTAATGCTTTAACCTTAAAACGTCATAACTTTTGCACACGACTTCCTCTTCGGGCAAACCTAACGTCAACATCTCCCTTTTTTCATACTCTACACAATGACTATATTATTGATATAGTTTCGTTCATGAATGGAAAAACTATTTTTTTTAACGACGTGCTTAAACATAAAAAATTCGTAGCGGTTGCATACGAACTCCTTTTTGGGTAAACCTAGTGCCAATATTTTTCTTTTGAAAAACTCTACGCAAGGAGTATAATATGTATATACTTTCGACTTATGCATGAAAAGTTCGTCTTTCAAATAAACCTTTTATAAAGCTTTCCCGGTCTGCCAAATTAACATGGTAGGTCCTAATAGGCTCTAGGTTTTTCCTAAAATTTTTATTTCATCATACCTATGTCACTTAATAGTTAGAACACTTAAAAGTATAATTAGAAATTAGTGGGATATTACATCTCTCTCCCCTTAAAAAAATTTCGTCCTCGAAATTTCATGTTACCTGAGAGAATAAATCAGGATACTGACTCCTGACTTTATCCTCCATTTCCCATGTAGCCTCATCTTGCCCATGATGGTTCCATAGAACTTTCACAAGAGGAATTTCTTTATTCCTTAATACTTTGACATTCCTATCCAATATCGATATTGGCTTTTCCTCATAAGTTAAGTCCTCAGCAAGGACTATATGATCATATGTTATGACATGCTTCGGATCGAAGACGTACTTTCGAAGTTGGGAAACATGGAAGACGTTATGAACATCTCCAATACTTGGTGGTAGTGCCAACTTATAGGCAACAGGGCCTATCCTTTCTAGGATTTCAAAAGGTCCTATATACCTTGGACTTAGCTTTCCCCTTTTTCCAAAACGTACTACTCCTCGAGTAGGTGAAACTTTTAGGAATACCCGATCCCCGACCATAAATTGTAAATTTGTTCGGCGCTTATCCGAATAGGACTTTTGCCTATCCTGGGCTTCTTTGATTCTTTGTTGGATTTGGGCAATTATTTTAACTGTTTGTTGTACCATTTCGGCTCCCAACAATTGTCTCTCGCCTACTTCATCCTAGTAAAGTGGCGATCGACATTTTCTCCCATAAAGAGCCTCGTAAGGTGCCATTCCTATGGTTGTTTGATAACTATTGTTATAAGCAAACTCGATCAAAGGAAGAATTTCTTCGCAGCTCCCACCTCTGTCTGCCACGACTGCTCGCAGCATATCTTCTAATATATGTATAGTTCGTTCCAACTATCCATCAGTTTGTGGGTGAAATGCTGTACTAAAATTCAACCTTGTTCCCATGGCCTCTTGTAAATTTTTCCAGAACTTAGACGTAAATCTAGTGTCTCGATCCGATGTGAATGACACAGGTACGCCATGAAGACGTACAATCTCCTTGACATAAATCTTGGCTAGTTTATCCAGATCAAAAGTCATTCTAATTGGCAAGAAATGTGCTGACTTGGTTAAACGATCGACCACTACCCAAATAGCAGTGTTCCCTTTTGTTGATTTCGGAAAACTTACCACAAAGTCCATGTTGACATGTTCCCACTTCCATTCCGAAATTGGTAATAGTTGCAGCAATCCAGATGGTCGTTGATGTATAGCTTTGACTTGTTGACATGCTAGACAACGTTCAACGAACATCGCCACATCCTTCTTCATTCCAGCCCACCAAAATTTTTTTTTAAGATCTCTGTACATCTTGGTACTCCCAGGGTGAGCGGTGTACGGAGTATTGTGAGTTTCGCTCATGATTTCATCCCTCAACTTTTGAACAGCTGGTACGCACAACCTATCTTGAAACATCAATGCATTATCCCTAGTTTCTGCGTATCCTTTTGTATCTTCGGTTCTTGCCTTTAAATGCATTTCTTTTAAGAACTCATCCCCTTGTTGCGCTATCACAATTCTCTCCCTTAGGTCTGGTTCAGCTAACAGTGGGGCCATGCTAAAATTTGTTTTTAGTTCTTGAAAACTAGCCTCGCAACTTTCCGACCATGTGAACTTAAGTCCCTTCCTGAGCAATTGCGTTAATGGCCTTGCTAGCTTTGAGAATCCTTCAATGAATCTCCGGTAATATCCTGCCAAACCGAGAAAACTATGAATCTCGTTGGCATTCGTTGGTGTTTTCCAATCCTTGACTACCTCAATCTTGGCCGGATCAACTTTAATTCCTTCCGCAGACACTATGTGTCCAAGGAACATAACCTCCTTGAGCCAAAACTCGCACTTGCTGTATTTGGCGTACAAGTTTTCTACTCGCAAGGTATCAAGCACAATGCGTAGGTGTTCTGCATGCTGATCCTCATTTTTAGAATATATGAGGATATCGTCGATGAATACCAAGACAAAGTTATCTAGGTATTGATGAAATATCCGGTTCATCAAGTCCATGAAAACCGTTGGAGCATTTGTTAAGCCAAAAGACATCACAATGAACTCGTAATGTCCATATCTTGTTCGAAAAGCTGTTTTTGGAATATTCTCCTTTCTTATCGTGAGTTGGTGATAACCTGAACGCAAATCAATTTTGGAAAAAACAGTTGCTCCCTTTAATTGGTCAAAGAGATCATCTATCCTTGGAAGAGGATACCTTTTTTTAATGGTAAGCTTGTTTAATTCTCGATAATCGATGCACATTCTCAGTGACCCATCTTTCTTCTTGACAAATAGAACTGGCGCGCCCCATGGTGAAACACTTGGTTTGATAAAACCAATTTCCATTAGTTCTTGTAGCTGCAGTTTGAGCTCTTGCAATTCCTTTGGCGCCATTCTATAAGGTGCTTTCGATACTGGAGCTACTCCATGCTCCAAGTCGATGGTGAATTCAATTTTTCTATCTGGAGGTAATCCTGGCAATTCATCGGGAAAGACATCTGGATAGTCCTTTACAATCCATTCATGTGAGAGGTCCTTCTTTTGATGTGCATCAGTCATCAGACTGACAAGGATTGCCTGATAATTTCCTTTCCTTAGAACTTTGGCAGCCTTGAATGCTGAAATAATGGGAATCGGATGTCCCAATCTTGACCCATGGTACCTAACGTTTGATCCGTCGTTTGCTTGAAAAGAAACATCTCTTTCCTGACAACGTATAGTCACCTTATTTTTCTTAAACCAATCCATACCCAAAATGACATCGAAATCCTTCATTTCAATGACATATAACTCTGCTGTCACCTCACATTCGTTGATTTTCAATTTCTGCGTCAGACACACTTCCCATGCTAAAATTGTTTTACCTGAAGGAATACTAATTTCCAACAAATATTCTGCCCTTGAGGTTGTTAATCCCAATCTAGTGCATGTACTTTTTGCAATAAAAGAATATGAAGCTCCCGTGTCAAATAAGGTAATTACAGGTACATCAACTAGACTGATCATACCTGCTAAATTCCCCGGAGCTCGGGCGGCTTGTTGTTGTTGGTCCCGAAAGAGCAAGGTTTGGTGTATGGGGGGGGGGCGGAATACACCAAATACAAAATTTTCAGTTTACTTGACAAGTTATATGAGAGTTCAAGCTATTCTGTATAAGAAATTTCTTGTAGATGACTAGACAAATCGATATGCAGATCGATACCAGTCTTGGTCCAAACAGATTACTCTCTTAGTGAAAACACTTAGTTAATAATAAGAGTGATCTTATTACTTTCTCAGTGTTGAGTGAGTGCGGAATAATAGTGGATTAGTGATTGCTCTTATTTTTAGAAAACCTTAGGAATTATCCAGATTGTTAAGGAGATTGATTGAGATACAGATCGAATGATAGTGCAGAAGGTTAGAATAATAAATAACTGAAATCAAAAAAACAGGAATGTAAAGCACACAGTTGTTTAACGTGGTTCGGGAAATCCCTACGTCCACGATCTAGTCAAAACTAGACCAGATTATCCACTACAAGGATACTCTGCTTCTTTATACTCGTGGGGAACGAGTCACAAGTATCAATCAAAACTAGAGAGATACTTATGCACAAATTAAGGGTCGTGTCCCTTTACAACAGATTACCTCTACGTTACCACTAGAAAACTACTAGCTAGCAGGGTGATCTCCTTTCTCTCGATAAGACAGACTTGAATTGAGGTGGTTTGGTGTGATGTAGAATCACAAAGTGTTGAAGCTCTAAGTCTGGATAGCAGATTGATTTCTTGAAAGTATGACAACAGTATAGCTCGCGTGTGTTCACTACTATTCTCCAAATCTCTAACTTCAACTATATTGGCATTGAATTTAAAATTCTAGCCGTTGTTGATTGGCGTGAGATAGATGGTATATTGCCAATCAATGATTTCCATCATAACTATTCTTGCCATATAGGAAAGGTTGACTCAATCATTGAGTTATGGAAAGCAGATTGCTAACGGTCTCTTTCCTTCTATGTGATAACTGAAGATCTTCTTTCCAATCCCAGTTGGATGGACTTTGGTCTTGACGTGGCAATAGCATATGATGTGTAGGATGATGTCAGCTGGTGGATTTATGACTCAATCGTTTTGGTTCCTCGCTGTAGGCATCGATCTGGTCATCGATCTGGTCGATGTCTGTTACAGCAGATCGATTCCTTTTGGCGTAAAAACTTGACCTTCATCTTATTCTAAGTTGAGATTGACTTCTATAGGAATATTTCCTTTACATTTCAATTCATCTCCTAATCTGTTCCATAACAAGATTCACTTTATCTCTAGTGATATGTTTTTACACGTAGAAAAGTTTAAGCTCTAAAACAGTTAAGTGTGTTTCGAAAGATCATCATCAAAACTAAATATCTTAAGGTTCCCAACAGTTCCTGATTCAAAACATATGCTCTTGCTTGTTGTGGTGCTCGGTGGTTTCTATTATGTGCTGGATTAGGCCTCATCAACTGGTTTGGCCTTTGAGGTCCATTTTGCTGCCTACGTGGGGGAGCCATAGTTCTTTGATTCTCGGTGCAGTCTCTAGCGAAGTGCCCAGGCTTTTTGCAACGAAAACACTCATTGCTACCTTGGCGACATTCACCTTGGTGGTTTTTACCACAAGTAGTACAAATAGGTTTGTTATTATTGTACCCTTGTTGTGGATGTCGTTGTTGTAGTTGTGGCTGTTGTGGCTTCTCCCTTCCCTGATTTCCTTGATTTTGGTTATCCCATTTTCTTTTTCCTTTTCCTCCATCTTGATTGTGAGCATGCAATTGTACGCTTTCTTGTGGTAACATGGATTCAATGTTCAGTGCTCTGCTCAAAGATTAAGTATAGGTTAGCATACCTTGACTGACAAGCGAAATTCCAATCTCTGGTCGAAGTCCCCTTCGGAATTTGTCTGCCCTAGCTGCATCAGTTTCAACGAGATGGGGTGCATAACGTGATAGTTGATTGAATACACGATCATATTCGATGACCGTCATTTTCCATTGTTTGAGGTTCCAAAATTCATTTTGTTTCTTTTGCCGATAGCAGCTTGGCACATGTTTTTCCATCAATTCCCCCTTGAAGTCCTCCCATGTGTAGGCTTCCCATTGTGGTGCTGTCACAGTTCTCCTTACAGACTCCCACCAGAAGTCTGCCTCTTCTGTTAGTTGAAATGTTACATAATTCAGTTTCTCATTATCCTCACAACCGATGTATTCAAAAATACGTTCAGTTGCACGGATCCATTTCTCAGCATCATCCTCAGAAGTTCCCATGCCATCAAATTGAGGTGGATTTTGTTTACGAAAACTATCTTCGGCACGCCTAACCACTAAGGGCGGGTCACGGGGTCTCCTTTCCTAGTGGTTACCTCGATTTTGATTTTTAGGCGGCATTCTATTTAAATAAATTTTATCAGTAGTAATAAGGTTAGCAATGTACATAATCATGATAACCTACATGTCAATATCCATCATTTTAAAATAAATAAGAATGATCTCATCCATTCCATGGTCGGCGAGCCATCCAGGTAATCACTTCCTAGATGCTCGTCCTATGCATGATTTTTTTTTCTATTTCGTTCTCGTGATCGTACCATGTCATGAAAATTCAAGCAAGTATGAATTTACTTCGAACATTATGTTAGTTGCAACCAAGTTGTTTACATAACAATCCATCCCTCAAACAATCAATCATAATGTCACATAGGTTAAACCAAATGTAACCATTCATATAGCCCTTGTACTTGACAACGCATGTCAAACTTTATACATGTCATATCATGATTCAAATAGGCACACATGTCCTAAGTGAATAAACATATCATTTCCTTTCCCATGGTATATATCATCATTATTCAATTAGGTACATACGTCCTGAATGAATAAACATATCATTTCCTTTCCCATGATTTTCATAGATCAAATAGGTACATATGCCCTAGATGATTTAACATGATTCTTTTCATAACATTCCTTTCCTTGAATCAAATAGGTATATAAATCCTAATTTCATTAAACATTCTTCCTTTTCATGAACGTCATATAAGAGCACGTCTTAAATGACAATTTTTCCATAGAAACATTTATAGATAAACATTTTCCATAAACCTTTTCTTTTCCAAAATAGGAGTTTACACAAAAACAAATGTACCTTTCTTTTCTTTGTTGAGAGGCAGCGTGACGGCGAGCTAAGGGTGTTATTAGGATACCTTTCATTGGTTTTAAAAATGCAATGCAAGTCCTAAACATGCCAGACTTAACATGAACGCACCAGAGCATCGACCGCTCTGATACCACTCTGTCAAGCCCCAAATCCTGAGGGACGGCACACGCGCCAAGGGCATGAGTGGGCGGGGATAAAAGAAGCGGGGAAGAAAGGGGGCATTGTGTTCGTGTGCATTATATAAGTGAGAGTTGTCCTTGGACAACATCTCCTCTATAACTTTGACTATGTCATTTTACAACCCAAACAGCTAACCAATGCAAAGACAATGTCTATAATAATGAATCTAAAATGAATCATATGCAATATGGAGATAATACAGCTCGAGTCATGGGAGCAGTAATCCAGAATCCCAAGCGGCCGAATCATCCAAGATGAAATGAATTGGAGATAATACAGCTCGAGTCATGGGAGCGGTAATCCAGACTCCCAAGCGGCCGAATCATCCAAGATAAAATTAATTGGAGATAATACAGATCGATACATGAGAACGGTAATCCTGAATCCCAAGCGGCCGAATCATCCAATATGAAAGACGGGGTTGGAGATAAAACAACTCATCTCGTAGGAACGGTAATCCAGAATCCTCGAGAGTCCGAATCGTCCAATAAGAACCTTCGATCAAAGGCGGAGGTTAGTGAGCCTAGCTTACCAAAAGGAGTCACTCACCCAGCTCACCAAGTGTGGTCGGTATTCGCTCGAACACTACACAAGGGGCTGAGGAGTTGAGCGTCCAAGAGGGGCTGACTACTTCTAAGCTCAACTATGCACGTGTATGCATGTAATGGGCAATGATAATATGATAACATGAACCTTTATTAATAATGGCCGATGAGGCCTTCGTGGAATAAGAAAATGATCTTAGACTTTAAACATATATATTATCACACACATATACGTGAATGATAATTATTTCATAAATATTATAACATACCTGAGCATGGCAGTGGAAATTCTTATGTATAGAACGGTAAACCGTTCTCGTGATGAAGCAATCGTCATCCCAATAACACCATTCCTCAGCCGCACACATCACGCTGCTTCCTTAGCCTGTGAAAATTTTTGTAAAACGTGGAGTGAGTACTAGTGCACTTAGTTGGGTTTTTCATAAAATGAAAAACATAGTCTCTGTTCAGTATACTTACCTTAGAAGATTTTAAAAAAAAAATAACTTCTAAGTAAGCAAAACATTTGTGCATGAATTAAACATGACCCGACATGACGTTACTCATATATAGGTTATGTCCCGGGCCTTTTACCACCGACGGATCATAAACATTCAGTCAAATAGGGCTTGGCGAACCGTACACCCTAACATAGCATGAGTCAAAACCCGATGGTGATCAACCCACCGCAGTAGAGACTAAGTGATCACAATCCTTAAATCGACGTGTTAGGCCGAATAAGAACCCCCGGTGGTCGATAAGAGCATTAAACAGTCCATACCTTCGTGAAAATATTTTAACAGAGATCCATGCATTTTTCATTTAGAGAAAAGAGCTTAATAACTCAAAATACGTATATATCCCCAACCTTTCACCGATGATATTCCTCAATTACGGGAAAACCGTAAATCCTTATGAGCTCAAATTTCAGTGTTAGGTACCTGTTAGTCATAGGAAATATATTTTGGCTTTAATTTTCAAAAAGGAACTATAGAAAAGTAGTACTAAATTTTTAGGCTCAATATTATTCTTTTTATCACGTAATAAATTAATTTGGCAGCAACCGAACTTTCAAATGATTTTGGCCAAGAAGACAAAAATAATCCGGACATTATTTCCTATAGGAATATGTATGAATATTTTTAAAATATGCAACTTTACCTCGAAGCTTAATCGAGAAGATTCGTAGTCTTTTTCAGATCTATGAAAATTGGACTGATGAAAATTAATGAAACCTCTTTCAAAAAATCCTATATTTTTTTCTCTACATGCACTATAAATTTTAATGAAAAATGATAACTTGATGATCTTAACTGGGATCCAAATCTAAAATTTAATCTGACAGAGTAACGGATCTTATGGTCAGAAACTCAAAACCTTAAGGGACCTTAGTCGTTCGATTGACCAAATGTACAAAGAAAATGACGGTATCAGAGCGATGGCGGCGGTAACTCGACGGCGGCTGAGCCACCTTTGTCAAGCTCCTTGCCTACCTTTGACCTTACCCTAACATACCTTGACTTGAACCGATCCTTGATTCTCAAACTCGCAGAACCTCGATACTCAAAAATGGCAGAAAGAAGAATAAAATAAGAGGAGAAGAAGAGAGAGGAGAAGCAGAAGAGGAAAGGAGGGGGGGGTGCTTCTTCTGTAATTGTGGGGAGGAAGTCACGACTCCTCCACCTTTTATAGGAAAAATTTTAGAATTTTTTTATTATTTTTATTATATTATATTATATTATATTATTATTAATTGTTATTAATGCTTTAACCTTAAAACGTCGTAACTTCTGCACACGACTTCCTTTTCGGGCAAACCTAACGTCAACTTCTCCCTTTCTTCATACTCTACACAATAACTATAATATTGATATAGTTTCGGTCATGCATGGAAAAACTATTTTTTTTAACGACGTGCTTAAACTTTAAAAATTCGTAGCGGTTGCATACGAACTCCTTTTTGGGTAAACCTAGTGCCAATATTTTTCTTCTGAAAAACTCTACGCAAGGAGTATAATATGTATATACTTTTGAATTATGCATGAAAAGTTCATTTTTCGAATAAACCTTTTATAAAATTTTCCCGGTCTGCCAAATTAACATGGTAGGTCCTAATTGGCTCTAGGTTTTTTCTAAAATTCTTATTTCATCATACCTATGTCACTTAATAGTTAGAACACTTAAAAGTATAATTAAAAATTAGTGGGATATTAGACTATCTTTAAAGAAGCAGACACCCATTGATGCATGGGTTCCAGAGGATGACCAGAATGACTGGGAGAAAGTCAAACAAGGATTCATTCTGAATAGATACTTTCTAAAAGAGCCAACCTATTCTGAATCTACACCGGATGAGATTTCAATAGGTATCTGGAGAACTTCAGCGACAAAAGCTTGATACAAAGGATCAGAACAGCCGCATCAGATTGCTAGATCAAAATCAAAGCTCCCGAAAAGGAATATATGGTGTGCCCAACAATTCCTTGAAGCAACATTCCAGACAAGACTTATATCTTGAACTACATAGATCTCCTGGCCAAAATCAAAGAATACAAGATCGACAATCACGATTCAAATTATGCCAGAGTGAGAGATGGGATATACGAAAGCATTCAGCTAGTTTCTGACGCCCAACGAGAGAAGATGAAGAAAGGAGGAGCATCCAAATGGTTTTCTTAAATAACTTTATCTTTAATCATCTGCTTCTATTTTGTCTTTTGTCTTTCTGCTTTCCACTTGTACTCATCATCTGATATTAATACATGTGGATTTTTTTCTGAAGACAAAGTCTCATTGTCTAGAAACTTATATTAATGTTCTTGATTGTTATATGAACTCAAATAACAATCTGCTAACTTTACCAGATCATGTTAATGCTTTACTTAGGTTTATCTTGTAAAGTGTGGTTTCGACATCATCAAAAAGGGGGAAATATTTGGGAACCCCACAAATAAAAAATTAGTTTTGATAATGTTCTCTCGAAAACACACTTAGATTTTTTTCTGGGTTATCTCGATCTGCTCCATATGTAACAGAACACTAATATATAAAGTGTATCTGATAGGATATCTGATCCCTGTTCTATCTTGGAAACGACTTATCCTGTAAAGGATTTTATCCCATATAAAATCATTCTATCTTCTGTTAGTCCATAGGACCAATACGTTAAAACAGACAGAAACAAGCAGAAAGCTTCATCAGAACAATTATTTGTTCTCACCAGAACACTCACTAGATCAACTTCAACCAGATCGTGTTGGAATAGATCACCTTCAACCAAATCGTGTTGGACCAGATCAACTTCAACCAGATCGTGTTGGACCAGATCAACTTCAACCAGATCATGTTGGACCAGATCAACTTCAACCAGATCGTGTTGGACCAGATCAACTTCGACCAGATAGTGTTGGACCAGATCAACTTCAACCAGATCGTGTTGGACCAGATCAACTTCAACCAGATCATGTTGGACCAGATCAACTTCAACCAGATTGTGTTCTACCAGATCAACTATGACCAGATCGATATCAACTTGTGCTCAACCAGATCAACCTTGACCAGATCGACTTCGACCAGAACGCCTACAACCAGATCGACATTTAAATGTTGAAACCAAATGATATCGACTAATTGGTGGTGAATCTCAAAACCTGAGCTACGTCATTCGTACCATAGAAGGAAGAGAATCAATGAAAACTAGAAAAAGGAAAGTTGTATCTGTCAAACGATCTTCTTACCATATCTAGAAGATTCTTTCAACCTCTTTATAAGGCAAGAGGAGACAAATTAGGGATTCACTACTCTTGATTGGTAAAATCACATTAACTTCAAACCAATCAAGCTCAACGGTTAGAATTTCAAATTCTACAACTATAAAGGCTCGGAACAAAGACTGGCAGAGTACGTGCAAAATATACATATAAGAACATCTACCATCTACAAGCTGGAACGCTGCCTAGAAATCATTTCAACTATCGAAGCATTTACTAAGAGAAGATTTCTACTCACCAGATCATGTTCGGAACCGTTTGTGATCATAATCACACCTCGATTCAAGTTTGTCTTCTCGAGAAAGAAAGAAGTAGATCTTTACTAGCTAGTAGTTTTCTAGTGGATTAACGTGAAGAGATCCAGTTACAATAGTTTTCTGTAAGATGTAAAGGGACACGACCCTTATTCGTGCATAAGTTTCAACCAGGTTATGTTTGAAACTTGTGGCTCGTTCTCAGTGAGTATAAATAAGAAGATTATCCTAGTAGTGGATATCTAATCTAGTTTGGATTAGACCATGGACGTAGGGGGTTTCCCGAACCACGTGAAAATAACTGTGTTATTTACTTTCTGCATTTTATATTCCAGTTGTTTTATTCACTAACATACACTCTCCTTCAAAACTGCATTCTTAATCAATCTGTTAAATATTTGGTTAAGTTTTGAAAAGATTTTCTAAACAAAGAGCACCGACTAAGTCCACCATTATTCCGCACACAACGCTCTGCTTGAGAATAAGATCACTCTTGATCTCTGCCAAGTGTTATTCACTCGAGAGATTCCATCTGGACAGAACGAGATCGATCTGATAATCGATCTGGTCTATCATTTATAGCGATCTGTTTTATAGGAAGCTTAAATCTCTCAACCAAATTTGTTAAGTAACCAGAAAGGTTTGCATTTGGTATATCCCCCCCCCCCCCCCCCATACACCAAACCTTGCTCTTTCAGGACCAACACGTTTCTTCTCTTCTTCCTCATCAGTTGATTCTGCCTCCTCATCATCCTCACTTATTTTCTGCATTTTGTTTGGTGAGGGTGTTGGTGTTCTGGCTGGAGAAAAGTCTTTCTCCTGATGCGGGTTGTAACTAGTTTCTGGTTTCACGAAGAATGGTTCTATCTGTGGAGCTTCTGGAGGTCCTATCTCAGCCTGCGTCGCCTCCTCTCCTTGTTCTGGTTGTTCTGGTTCTGGTAGAGGGTGTTATGTGGCTGCTTCTGGTGGTGGGGATTCTGGAACCTTCCTCAGTCTTCGCCTCTTCTGCTTAGGCTGAGAAGCTGAGGTTTCTGTATCAACTGAACTTCCCCTTTTAACAGTTGGTCTGTGTGCTGCTTTCTCTTTTTGCTTTCTATTTTCCAACACCTTTGGTAGGTGGAATCCATGCAGGATTAGAACTACCCATCTCCAGAAGTGTTACGCGATGCACTTCATCCGTGGTTTTGTTGAAAAGTGCTGGAGTAAGTCCTAAAGACATCTCGATCCGATGCTGGTCTTTCGGTATAGTAACTGTCACAGTCCATTTCTTAACCCTTTCTTAGTTAAGTAATTAGACTATGACTCGGACAATTTAAGAAACTCTTGAAAATGAAAGTTAATCTCAAGGATAAATTGAATCAAATTTTCGCAGGGATTTCAGGGCAGACTTGCCACTTTAACTTCAAAAGCTCATAACTTACTCATCCGGACTCTGAATTGAGATCCGAAGTAACCGTTAGAAAGGTATTGAAAAGATCTTTAAAATGGTACCCATTTTCATGAATTCGGACAGATTGGACGCATGAAAAAGGGGTTTCAACCTGCTACCCTGTTTCTAGCGAAAACAAAACTCGTACAATTTATGAACTCAAGTTTCAATTTACCAAAGGTAAAACTCAAACAACCAAGAAAAAGATTTGAACATGATGATTCACAAAGGAAAATACCAACATGGTGTTCATAAGCTAACCAAACATTCAGATTAACAACAAGAAGGAAACTGAGTTTCGCAACGGAAAGATGTGCCTCAAAGCTCATCACTGCTTGATGTGGAAATTGATCGAAGAAGGACCATTAGTAATTTCTGAAGAAACAACCCGTATCACTGAAACTGGAGTGGTCAAGGAGGATGTACTAAAAGATCTCAAAAAGTACACATCTGAAGAAAGAAGAGAAGCAAATCTTGATACTTTGCCAAATGATTTATTTCTAGTACTGTAAAAGGAGTCCATCTGGCTAAGATGCAAGATCTTGACACTACCAAAGAGATGTGGGAATCCTTGAGAGAACTAAGTCGAGGTTCTGAAGCAATGATCGAGAACAAGCTGTCTCTAGCGTGTAACAAGTTCGATAAATTCAAGATGAAACCTGGAGAAAACATCGAGCAGATGAAGAACAGGTTCATAGAAGTGTTACTTGATGTTTCTGCCTTCAATAAAAACAAGTACACACAGAGAGAGAAGAATCTTAAGATTCTCAGAGCATTACCACCAAGCTGGGAGATTTATTTAGCAATGCAACCACTACGTGCTGATTTCAACGATCTGTCCGTGGAAGCTTTGTTTGATCATCTGGCTGTTCACGAATGTGACATCAGAAGGATACATGGATCAGATTATTCCTCCAGTAAGAAGAACGAGAACAACTCAAAGAAAGAGAAAGAGATTGCCTTCAAAGCGAAGTGTAAAACAGATGAATCAGAACCATCAGCCACACCAGAAGAAGGAGGCTATGAAAAACTGCTCAAAGAATTTTCCATGATTACGAAGAGGATGGACAAGATGGAAATCAGGTCAAGAAAGTATCGAAGGTTCTACAAAGATAACAAAAACTGATACCAGAAGAACAAAGATACAGAACGATCTGACGACAAAGCAGAAAGTAGAAGTAATCGTAAAACTACTAACTCTACTGACTATAATTGGTATGGATGTGGGAGAATAGGTCACTTCAAGACAGATTGCCCAGACTTGTCTAAAAGTCAAAGAGAAGAGCTACGAGCTAAAAGAGACCGTAAACTCAAAAATCAACGCAAGGCCATGATAGTAGAAGAAGACTCTAGCAGCTCAAGTCATCTGACAGACAGTTCATCAGAAGATGATGAAGTATTCTATGCAGAAGAATGGGATGAATGATACATGGGTCTAGATAATGGACTCGACCAGAATGAGGTAAACTCTCATGTCTCTCTGCCTTCAAATAAACCTGTATATGATTCAGGAAATGAAGATGAACCAGAAGTAACATGGGATGAAATTAATGAGAAGTTCAAAAGCTATACCAGCATAAAGAAGTTGTTTTCTGAAGTCATAAAGAAAAATGACAAGCTGAATGACACTGTGAAATTCTTGAGTGAAGCAAACACTAAGTTCTCTGTACAAATAAATGGTCTTGGAGAACAGATCAAGACAAAAGATGCAGAAATATATTCACTCAATTCAAAGGTAAAAGACATGATTCACAGAAAGGATATAATAGAAGAGAAATTGAAGATAAACATGGAGAATACCATTTGTTGGTCCCGAAAGAGCAAGGTTTGGTGTATGGGGGGGGGAGGATTACACCAAATAAAAACTTTTAAGTTTACTTAGTTAATTAATAGAGAGTTTAAGCTATTCTTAAGTAAGAAATTGCTCGGCAGATGACTAACCAGATTGATTAGCAGATCGATACCAGATTAGTCCAAACAGATGGCTCTCCAGTGTAGACACTTAGACAATAATAAGAGTGATCTTATTTCTTTCTAAATATTGTGTGTGCGGAAATAAGGTGGATTTAGTTAATGCTCTTGTTTAGAAAACCTTAAGGATTAATCAGATTGTTAAACAAATTGATTGAGATGCATATTATATGATAGTGCAGAATGTTAGAATAATCAACAACTAAAAGTAAATGTGCAGAAATATAAAGAACACAATTGTTTAACGTGGTTCGGGAAATTCCTACGTCCACGATCTGGTCAAAACTAGACCAGATTATCCACTACTAGGATACTGTGCTTCTTTATACTCGTGGAGAACGAGTCACAAGTATCAATCAAAGCTAGAGAGATACTTATGCACGAAGTAAGGGTCGTGTCTCTTTACAACAGATTACATCTACGTTACCACTAGAAATCTACTAGCTAGCAGGGTGATCTCTTTCTTCTCGATAAGACAGCCTTGAATTGAGGTTGAGTTGGTGTGATTTAGAATCACAGGTAGTTTGAAGCTCTTAGTCTGGCTCACAGATTGACTGCTTGAGAGTATCTTATCAATGTAGCTCGCGCATTTTTTTTTCAGACCTTGAACTTCATATATATATAGGCATTGAATTTAAAATTCTAGCCGTTTGTTGATTGGCGTGAGATTGATCAAATATTGTCAATCAATGATATCCATCATATCTGTTCTTGCCTTGTAGAAACATTGACTCAATCCTCTAAGTATGGAAAGCAGATCGCTAACGGTTACTTTCCTTCATTGTGTCAATCGTAGATTCTCTTCCCAATCCCTATTGGATGGACTTCAATCTTGACATGGCAAGAGTATATGATGTGTAGGATGATGTCATCAGGTGGTTTGATGACTCTATCGATCTGGTTCTTGGCTATGGACATCGATCTGGTTGGTGATCTGGTTGACAGCAGATCTATAGGAATAAATCCTTTACATGCTAAGTCATCTCCTAATCTGTTCTCTATCAGAATTCACTTTATATGAGTGATCTGTTAACACGTAGAACAATTTAACTCCCAAAAAGAACTAAGTGTGTTTCGAGAGATCATCATCAAAACTAAAATACTTTAGGGTTCCCAACAATTTCCTCCTTTTTGATGATGTCGAAACCACACTATACAAATATATCCTAATAACTCATTAAGAGTGATCTGGTTGGATAGCCAGATTGATTATGTTTCGTTAATAGGTTATAACGATTAAAGCAGTTTGAATATGTTCTGGACAATAAGAAGTTGTCATCAGAAACTTAAATGAACTTTCATAGATAAGGTGCAAATTCAGTTTACAGTTCATCAAAACAAAAATAGGAATTACAAATAGTAAAGATATGAGAAATGGTTATCTATCTGCTCTTCCTCCTTTCTTCCTGCTGCTTCTTCATTTTGGCCCTTGTCTCGTCCGATATAAGCTGTACGCTTTCGTAGACTCCTTCTCTGACTCTTATATAATCTGGATCCTCAACATCTATCTTGTATCCTCTGTTTTCTGTGAGCTGGTTTATGAAGTTGAGTAGGAAGGTTTTGTCTGGAAGCTCAATGCCAGGTATGTTGGGACATGTTCTGAATTCCCTCTCCGGGGCAGTAATTGTAACCTGGGCTTTTGCTGCTGCTGCTCGTATAGCCTTCACAAGATCTCTTGCATCGTTCAAGTCCAGATAGAGGTTGAATGCTTCATTAGGTGTCCCCTCGCAGTATGCTGGTTCTTTGAGGAAGTAGCGACACATAATGAAGCCGTATTTGAGTCCTTCCCATCCATCCTTTAAGTTCTCTGGGACCCAGTTGGTCTCTCCTTCTTTTGTCTTCATTGTATTGATAGAAGCAGATGAGAACCAACTAGATCCAGATCTTTTCTTCCTTTTTAATGGTTGGGAGTGGCTTGATCTGCTTTAAGTGGATTTAGATGTCTTCTGAGGTAGAGCAGATGGTGGACTAGGTCGATCTGGTGCAATTTGCTGCCCTGGTTGAGCCTCTATCTTTTCATCTGTGGCACCAGATTGCCCCTTGACCTTTTCAAGAACTATCTCCTTTCCTTTTTCCTTCCTTCTCTCCTTACCATTCTTAGATCCTTCCCCCTTTTCGACATCATCAATACACATGTTGATGAGTGCCCTAAGGGAGGTGATCTCCTCCTTCATGTCCTTCATCTGCTTCTCGGAGTCCATCTTGTGTGTAAGCAATGAATTGATGTTCAAGTTGGAATCATCGATCTTCTTCTCCACTGAAGATTTGACGTTGGACAGATTGGCAGTAATATTTTCTTGTTCTTCTTTGATTATGCTAATCTCATCGAAGTATGAGTCGATCAAGAACTTTTTTGGATAGCGCAGTTCAATCATCTTCGTTTCTACAAAGCTCTTCCCTTCATTTTCAAACTTCTGAAATTGCGCTCTGGTTTCTGCATTGACTGCCTTAATCACCTCTTCAGTTATCCCATCCGTCTGCTCCTTGACAATGGTATGAACCATGTCCTTCTCTTTCTTCGCGAACTCTGTGACTATTTTGTACATTTCTTTGACTTTTAGATCCATAGTCATCAGTGTCTGATCGATCTGTTCCTTCCTCTGCCTTGCGGCAGATCGATCATTGTCCATCTTCTTGCTCAGTTCTTCAAGCTTCAATCTGCATACTCTTCTCAACTCTGAGTCCACTTGGTCAACGTGGGACTTCAGATGATTGTTGAATTTAGTGAGAATGCGAGTGGCCTGGTCTTGGACTGTGGAAAGCGTCCCATACATAAATTTGTCCACCTTTTGTGAGATTAGATCCTTCACTTGTTCATTAGATAGTGATTGATGCTGCGTCATCAATATCTCCTCAAGATTTGTCGTCTCCACAAACTCCTCCATAGTAGCTGCGACAGCGGGGGTGTATATGTCATCAGTAGGCTTGCCACCCACCCTCTGTCCAGCTGGTTCAGCCTCCTCTCATGGATAATCCACCACTGCAATCTGGATTTTGCTAGATTTGGCTGGTTCCACCTCAGCCTGGGCAGTGGGTTCCACGGTCTATTCTGCAGCATCAGCCATATGCTGATCTGGTTCTGACTCTTGAGTTGCTGCACCCGGTTGGTGAGCTTCAACAGGTTCTGCTTTAGCTTCTTCAACTTCAACTTCTTCCTCATCTACCACACTGTCGAAAAATTGGAGCATCCCAACTTTCTCATAGATAGATCTCAGATCGATCTGTAATTTTTGAGCTTCATGCTGAGCTATGGCCAGGATACTCTGAGGGTATTTTGCTCTCAACTCTGCAATAGAGGAGACTTCGAAGATATTCAAAAAAATTTCTTCCTCTGCTTTGAGTGTGTCCATGGATCTGGTTTTGAGCAGAGCATCAAGGATGTAGAATTCCTTGTCCTTAATGAGAAGCAGTAGCTTGACTCTCTTGGCTGCATCATAGCTCTCAGGTGTGAGCTGGATGCCTAGAAATGATTTGAGTACAGCATGATCTGCTTCTGCTTCTAACAATTTCACAACTTTCTCTGCTGTTTTCTTCTCCACATCCTCTTCGGAGGATTCATCTTCTTCTTCATCATCCTCATAGATTTGCTCCAAAGGTTCAGCAGATGATGGACTTGTAGTATGAGCTGGTGAGAAGTCTTTTGTTTGACTTGGGTCCATGGAGGAGATGGGGACAACATCCTCTGGTGGCCCCCCAACCAATATCTCCCCATCCTCAACTAGGATCTCCTGTTGAGGGAGAGCAGTTTCTTCAACCTGAACATCCTCTACTGGTTCAGACAATTTTTGGGCTGCTGTGGAGGCATCTGTATCCACAGAGCTGGCTCTCCTCGTTACCCTCTTGGAAGGAGTCCGTTCAACAGGCTTTTCCTTAGTGACCTTAGACTTAGTTGACTTCTCAGTAGGAGCAGATGGTGACACCCAGATTGGGTTGGAGCTTCCCATCTCCATTAGTGCATTTACATAGACAGGGTCTGCCACCCTAGCAATCAAATTAGCAGAAATGCCCATAGACATTTCAATTTGATGCTGGTCCTTTGCGAAGCGCAGTCTGTCATTGAACTCCAAAACTGAGTCCCATTTGTGCTGTTTGAAGAATGATTCTAGCATGTAACTGATCTCAGTTGAGTGTCTCAAACTGCTCCTTCTCACCTCAATTCCAGGGCTTGCTCCCTTTATGAAAGTGATCATCTTGGCCTCCTTTACCAACAGAACGAAAAGGATTCTGCTCCAGTTTACTGGCAGATTCAGAACAACCGCTGCTAGTATCTTGAACTTTTCGGGAGTGACCTGGTCGTAAGAACCATTGTGGTTCATGAAGATTCTTTGGACGAATTCAAAAATTATCTTGAATTCTGGTGCTAGAAATGCCCTATTGAACATCTTGTTCGTGTAGTGAATGGGCACTACCATCACCATCTCTATCACGTCTTGTAGTTGTTCTTCGGTAAACTGTATCAATGATGTTCAGAACGTTGTATGTAGTGTTGCTGATGGTATTGCCCTTGCTCATTCTTATAGTGGCTTCATTTCCACCTTTCTTTCCTTGCCATGAGAGATAAAAGGCGGCAACTTCCTTTGGTAGAAAGTGGACAGGGTGTGTAGTAATTATGTTGTGAAATCCTACAAAGAAATCAAAACAATAGATATGAGCACTATCCTTCCATCAATGAAGTATAAGTGCTCAAATAGCAATGTACAGAGTATATAGTTCAACGCAACAATACAAGTGCATATAAGCATGCAAAATAGATAGAGGAGATTTTCAAAACGAGTTCAAGATATTTTCAGAGCATTCAAAAACAATTAAAGGAAACTTGTAAATTGAAACATTTGCAGCGTTTAACAAGGTCGAAGGCTTTGTCCAGTTTGTGAAAACCGAAAGTATCAAGAACAGCGTAAAGATCCTGATGAATGTATGGTTTCAAGAAGTTTACTTGCTCAAGAAATAAAGAAGATTTGGGTGCCATATTGACAGATGAGTATTTGAAATTTTGGACGATTTTGGAATGAGAAAAATTCGCTAAGTGTTTAAGGAAGAAGAACAGTCTATGTGATAGTCGAACCGCCTTATCAAAATGTATATATAGATAGATAAGCGATAAGAAAGAGTAATATTTTAATTGATTTTCTTCCCTTTTTCAGCTTTTCCCGCCTTTATGAGTTATAGAGTTAGGGTCTATTATCTCCTTTTCTCGCGTTTGATACACGCGTTTGATCCTAGGTTGTAGTGTGGCGCGTATTTGCTTTAGCCGTCAATTCTCTTCCTTTTTCTTGTATTGGTAAATATCTCCTCGATCACGTTTCCCAAACATTGTACTTAATCATCAAAAATTAAAAGATTTGGTATATTTATGTCAGGATTAGATATATGAAATATGACATAATCGCCGTATCTTATTGACTTTACCCCTTGATCAAGTAATGGGGATATTAATAAAGGATTTAATTAATATCCACGTGGCATCTAGTTATCTGGTCCATATCGATCTCATAATTAACAAACTGTTGTTAATATTATCGATCTGTTTATGCCACTTTCAAGTTTTGGACATTAATCTTGTGTGATGATCTGTTAATAATTTCCGGTTGGAATTTAATCGATCTGTTGACCATCAACTTCTATTTAGATGTTCTGGTGTCAATGACCTGTTTTCATCAATCTTGTTTATATCAATCTGGTTCTAATTCCCTGTAGGAATATTGAACTTGATTTGATCTAAGTCAATCTGGTCCTATCTTAAAGATTTAATAGTCCTAGTTTACCACAAAGCATCTTGAATCTTTCTTCTGGTAATGCTTTAGTAAGGATGTCAGCTCTCTGTACTTTTGTGTGTATTTTCTCGATTTCTACATGTTTTCTTTCAACATGATCTCTTATAAAATGATGTCTCACATCCACATGCTTACATCTAGTATGTAAAATAGGATTCTGTGTGATAGCTATAGCACTTGAACTATCACAGAAAATGGGTATCTCCTTGACATCAATCTCATAATCTTTAAGTTGTTGTCTTAACCAGAGAATTTGTGCACAACAACTTCCAGCTGCCATATATTCTACCTCTGTGGTTGATGTGGCAACAGATGTCTGTTTCTTTGAGAACCAAGAGATTAATTTATTTCCTAAAAACTGACATGTACTAGATGTTGACTTTCTGTCCAGCTTACATCCAGCATAATCTGAATCTGTGTATCCAGTTAGCTCAAAGTTGTCTTCACATGGATACCATAATCCAATATGGGTTGTTCCCTTAAGATATCTTAATATCTTCTTAGCTGGTTCCATGTGAGACTCTTTAAGATTTGCTTGATATCTTGCACATACTCCTACCGCAAATGTAATGTCAGGTCGACTGGCAGTTAGGTAAAGTAATGATCCGATGATCCCTCTGTATTGAGTAATATTAGCTGGTTTTCGCTCTGGATCAGGATCAACTTTCTCGTTGGTCTGCATTGGGATTTTAACTGGTATACTATCTTTAATCCCAAATTTAGTCAGCAGATCGTTGATGTACTTTGTTTGATTAATGAAGATGCCATCTAGTTCCTACTTGACCTGCAAACCTAAAAAGAAACTCATCTCGCCCATCATGGACATTTGATACTTATTTTTCATAAGTTTAGCAAATTTATCACATAAATAGGTGGATTGAGATCCAAAAATGATATCTTCTACATAGATCTGTACTAGAAGGATATTTTCTTTGACTTTGATGATGAACAAAGTCTTGTCAACTGATCCACTTCTGAATCTAGATTCCAGTAGAAATGTTGATAATGTCTCATACCAAGCTCTAGGGGCTTGTTTGAGACCATAGACTGCTTTTGTCAATCTGTATACTTTCTGATTTGGATCTACTTCTTCAAATCCAGGTGGCTGTTTCACATAGACTTCCTCTTCAAGGATACCATCTGAACCTTTTGTGTGCAGCATATGCTAAGAACAGCCTTATAGCTTCTAGTCTGGCTACGGGTGCAAATGTTTCATCAAAATCAATGCCTTCTTGTTGATTATAACCTTTAGCTACTAATCTGGCTTTGTTTCTGACTACTTCACCATTTTCATCTCATTTGTTTTTCAACACCCATTTTACACCTATTACTCCTTGGTGTTTGGGTCTGTCCACGAGATACCAGACTTCATTCCTTTTGAACTCATTGAGTTCTTCTTGCATTGCTGTTATCCATCTGCATCTTGTAATGCTTCGTGAGCATTAGCTAGTTCAATGCGAGATAGGTAACAACTCAACAAGGCACTTTCTCCATGATTAGGTTGATTAGGTTGTTTTGTTGGATCTTCAAATTCAGTGTGAATTGTTGATGAAGCTTGAAATGGATTCTCATCTATTATTTCTTCTGTATTTAGATTTCCAGATTGATCATCATCTGCAATGACTGTTTCATTGCCTTCTGTTGGTGATCTGTTTTCATCCAGTTCATGTTGGATTGTTCCCCCTTGCTGTATAACTTCTTCAGCAATTGGTGGAATGTTGATATCTTCATCATTACTTTTTGAATTCAAGATAAGAATATCTTCAAGTAGCAGTTCATTCATCTTTCTTGTAGTCATCTGGTTCTCTGTCTGTCTATTATCTAGTGACCTGTACTCAACAATAGACTCATCAAAAACAACATGAGGTGTTACCTCCACAATATGAGAGTTCTTATTGTAGACTTGATATGCTTTACTGACATCAGAATATCCTAAGAATATTCCAGGGTCAGTTTTGCTATCAAAAGTCCTCAATTGAGATTTCCCATTATTACGTATGTAACACAAACAATCAAAAGTGCGAAAGTAAGAGATCTTAGGCTTTCTGTTGTTCCAGATCTCATACGGAGTCTTTCCATGTCTGAGTGTAATTGATAATCTGTTCTGAGTATAACAGGCTGTGTAGATAGCTTCTGCCCAGAACTTCTTGGGTAGATTGGTAGCATTTAGCATAGTACGAGCTGCTTCTTTAAGTGATCTGTTTCTCCTCTCAACAACTCCATTCTGTTGAGGAGTTCTAGCAGCTGAAGTTTGATGAGTTATTCCCATCTTGTTGCAGTATGCTTCAATCTTCTAGTTGAGAAATTTTGTTCCTCGATCTGTTCTGATAGAAGTTATGCTCATTTCTTTTTGGTTGGTGATCTTGTGTAGAAAATCAGGGAGTTTGGCTAGGGTCTCTTTCTTCTTTAACAGAAAGATGACCTAAGTGAACCTTGAGTAGTCATCTATGATTACTAAGGTGTATTTTCTCCCATTTATACTTAGTGGTTTAACTGATCCAAACAAATCCAGATGCAAAAGCTCTAGTATTCTTGATGTTGAGTGTGGTGTTTTGCTTGTAAAGGATGATCTGGTCTGCTTCGCAGCTTGACAAGCATCACATATATGATCTTTATGATATACTTGATCTGGTAGTGCTTCTACTAATTTTTCTTTGGCAATCCTGTTGATTAACTTGAAGTTTAGGTGACTTAATCTCTTGTGCCATAACCAGCTTGTTTCTGATATAGTTTTAGTGACTAAGCACGTCTCGATCTGGTTTGTCCACTGGACAATATATAACCTATCCTGCAATTTTCCGGTAAGGAGTATCTCATCTCCTTCCTTGTTCTTCACAAAGCAATTGTTAGTATCAAAAATGATCTGATTACCGTTAGCACAGAATTGACTTATAGAAAACAGATTGTGACTAAGACCTTCAACATAAGAAACATTTGAGATGGTGGTCTTGCCAACTTTTATATTTCCATATCCTCTGGTGTATCCTTTTGAGTTACATCCAAAGGTGACCTGTGGTCCTGGTTTTTCTATGTAATCTGATAGTAGATTCTTGTCACATGTCATGTGCTTCGAACACCCACTATCTATTATCCAGATTGCTCCTCTTGGTATCTTGTTTCTTCTTGCAGTCTTCTGTTCCTACAATTAATTACATTTAGCTACCCTTCAACGTTTGGGTGCTTGGTTATTAGCAAATGTTCCCTTTCGAATCCAGAACATTTTTGGGTTAGGAACAGAGATATAACAGGTAATGATATTCCCATCATTATCAACTTTAGATAGGGAGTGAATTTCAGATGGATGGAATCTCTCTATTCCATCGTTCTTCAGACCCTTTTTAATAGGTAATGTCCTGTTGACATTCTTATTGGGTAATGTCCTGTTGACATTATTTTTATGAGCATGATCTGTTTTTGTGTAGCGAGCTGGTTGACCCTTTGTTTGGTGGTATTGTCTATATCCGGTCTCTTTTAAGATCATCTTCTGGGGATGATCTCTCTTGTTCTTTAGATCTATCACTTGATCTGGTATTTGCTTTCTTTCTGGTACAAAGTTTATGGTTCCAGAAGATTTTTCTGAGTGACCTGGATATCCTAATCCAGATGTGCCCTGTTGTTGCAGGTTGATTAACAACTTAGCACGTTCGTCACTTTTGTAAATCATTTCTTTGCCTTTCTTTATCTTCTCTTCAGCAACATTGTTTCTTGTAATAAGATCCTTCACTTTTGAATTTAGTGAATGGATCTCACTATCTTTTCCTTTGATTTGTTCTTCCAGATCAGCTATTTGGGCAACGAATTGGGTGTTGGCTGTACTCAGTATCTGTTCAGATTTCTTCAGCCTTTCATTCCCTTCTACAACTTCTCTAAACAGTCTTTTGATGCTCGAATAGCTCTTGAATATGTCATTTAATTCTTCCCATGAGTAATCAGATGGATCTTCAACTTCCTGTTCCAGATTATTATCATTTGAGGAATTTGAATTGCAAGAATTTACCTCGACTTCATCCAGACCGTTGTCTAATCCCATATAGCATTCATCCCAGCCTTCTTCGTCATTAGCAAAGAATGCTTCATCATTTTCTGATGAGCTATCTGAAAAATGACTCGAGCTACTTGAATCTTTGTTGGTCCCGAAAGAGCAAGGTTTGGTGTATGGGGGGGGGGAATACACCAAATACAAACTTTTCAGTTTACTTGACAAGTTATGTGAGAGTTCAAGCTATTCTGTGGAAGAAATTGCTCGTAGATGACTTGACAGATCGATATGCAGATCGATAGCAGTCTTGGTCCAAACAGATTACTCTCTTAGTGAGAACACTTAGCTAATAATAAGAGTGATCTTATTATTTTCTCAGTGTTGAGTGAGTGCGGAATAATGGTGGATTAGTGATTGCTCTTGTTTAGAAAACCTTAGTAATTATCCAGAATGTTAAGAAGATTGATTGAGATGCAGATGGATGATAGTGCAGAGAGTTAGAATAATAAACAACTAAAGATTAAAGAATGCAGGAATGTAAAGCACATAGTTGTTTAACGTGGTTCGGGAAATCCCTACGTCCACGATCTGGTCAAAACTAGACCAGATTATCCACTACTAGGATACTCTGCTTCTTTATACTCGTGGAGAACGAGTCACAAGTACCAATCACAACTAGACAGATACTTATGCACGAATTAAGGGTCGTGTCCCTTTACAATAGATTACCTCTACGTTACCACTAGAAAACTACTAGCTAGCAGGGTGATCTCCTTTCTCTCGACAAGACAGACTTGAATCGAGGTGGTTGGTGTGATGTAGAATCATAGGATGTTGAAGCTCTAAGTCTGGACTGCAGCTTGATTGCTTGAGAAGATAATAACAGTATAGTTCGCGTGTGTTCTCTCTCTTTTTCCAGATCTCTAACTTCAACTATATAGGCATTGAATTTTGAAATTCTAGCCGTTTGTTGATTGACTTGAGATAGATGGTATATTTCCATTCAATGGTTTCCATCATATCTGTTCTTCCCATATAGGAAAGGTTGACTCAATCTCTGAGTTATGGAAAGCAGATTTGCTAACGGTCTCTTTCCTTCTATGTGTTAACCGAAGATCTTCTTTCCAGTCTCAGTAGGATGAACTTGATCTTGACGTGGCAAGAGCATATGATGTTTAGGATGATGTCAGCTGATGGATTGATGACTCAATCATTCTGGTTCATCGCTGCAGGCATCGATCTGGTCACTGTCTGTTACAGCAGATCGATTCCTCTTTGGCGTAAAATCTTTGACTTTCATCCTATTCTAAGTTGAGAATGACTTCTATAGGAATATTTACTTTACACTTCAAGTCATCTCCTAATCTGTTCTATAGCAACATTCACTTTATCTCTAGTGATCTGTTATTACACGAGAACAGCTTAAGCTATTAAACATCTAAGTGTGTTTCGAAAAGACCATCATCAAGACTAAATGTCTTAGGGTTCCCAACAATTTCCCCCTTTTTGATGATGTCGAAACCACACTTTATAATAATAACCTATCAGCATATAAAGAGCGATCTGGTCTGATAGCCAGATTGATGTTTGTTCGTTATTAAGTTTATAACGATTAGGATATTTTTTTTATGTGTTCTGGACAATAGAGTGTTGTCATCAGAAACTCAAAAAGAACTCCATATATATATAAGGGCAAAATAGAGTTTACAGTTTATCAACATAAGAGTAAGAAATGTAGATCATAAAGATAAGAGAGTTATAGCTATCTGCTTCTTCTTTTCTCTTCCTGTTGTCTTTTCATCTTAGCCCTTGTCTCATCCGAGATCAGCTGGACACTCTCATATATACCTTCCCTTATCTTTATATAATCTGGATCTTCTGCATCCACCTTATATCCTCTATTTTCAGCAAGCTGGTTAATGAACGTGAGCAGAAATGTCTTGTCAGGTAGATCAGTCCCTGGAATAGTAGGGCATGATCTGTATTCTCTTTCTGGCGCAGTGATCTGGATGTTGGCTTGTACTGCAGCTTTTCTAATCCCTTCCACCAGATCACTAGCTTCGTTCTTGTCTAGATATCGATTGAATGCTTCATTAGGAGATCCATCAGTGTATGCTGGTTCTTTCAGAAAGTATCTACACAGAACGAAGCCATTCTTAAGTCCTTCCCAACCCTCTCTCAAGTGAACTGGGACCCAGTTGGTCACTTCAGATGGTCTGATATGAGCAGATGGCCAGCTGGATCCAGTTTTCTTCTTCTTCTTCTGAGTTTGGCTCGATCTGCTAGATGATTGGGATTTTTGAGCGTGAGCAGATGGAGCAGATGGAGGGCTGACTGTTTGTGCAGGAATCTGCTGCTCCGGTTGAGCTATCTCCTTTCCTTTCCCTTTTGTAGCAGAAGCAGCAGATGGCTTCTTTCCCTTACCAGTCCCTTCCCCCTTTTCGTCATCAGCAACAACTATGTTGATAGGTGTCCGGAGAGAAGAGACCTCTTCCTTCAGTGCATTGATCTCCTTGTCAGTGTCCACTTTTTGAGTAAGTTGTGATGTAATATTGAGATTAGAATCATCAATCTGCTTTTGAAAAGATTTGGTGATATTGGCAAGTTCAGCTGTATGGCGCTCTACATCTTCCTGGACAATTCCAAAGTCATTGAAATATGTGTCGATCATTGTTTTGGTGGGATAGCGCAATTCGCTTAACTTTCTTTCGACAAAGCTCTTCCCATTGACCTCAAACTACCTAAGAAGAGATCTGGTGTAGGCATTGGCTTCTTTGATTATGTCAGTAGTGAGGCCATCTGTCTGTTCTTTGACGATGGTATGTACCATGTCTTTCTCCTTTTCTGCAAAAGCAGTGATGATCTGGTATATCTCTTTCACTTTGAGCTCGGTTGTAAACAGACTCTGATCAATCTGTGCCTTTCTCTCTTCAGCAGCAGCTCGATCATCATCCATTTTCTTGCTAACCTCTTCAAGCTTTAGCCTGCATATCCTTCTCAAGTCAGAATCAACTTGATCGACGTGTGTCTTCAAGTGGTCGTTAAATTCTGTGAGTATGCGGATGGCTTCATCTTGGACTGTGGAGAGCGTCCCATACATGTACTGGTCCACTTTCCTAGAAATGAGGTCTCTGATTTGTGTGTGAGATAGGGATTGATGTTGATCCATCAGAATGTCTTCCAAGGTGTATGTCGGCACATAGACACCATGTGCAGCTGCAGCAGCGGGGGTGTAGATCTCGTTTGTAAGGATGCCTCCTCTTCTGCTTGTGGTTGGTCAGTTGATGTATGTTCCCCCTCAGTCTGTGGAGTGAGCTTTTCAATCTCATTCAAAGGCTGATCTATGTCTGTTATTGCTGCACCCTGTTGGTGAGCATCAGCCTGTGCTGCCTCTTCTTCCATAATATCTTCTTCAATGCTGTTGAAAAAATCCAGCATATTGGCTTTCTCGTACACAGATCGCAGGTCGATCTTGAGTTCTGCAGCCTCAAATTTCGCCATGCCAAGTATGTCTGGCTGGTAGGTCTCTCTCAACTCAGAAATTGAAGAAGCAGTGAAAATCTTGAGAAGCGTGGCTTCTTCGATTTTCAGCGTATGAATCGATCTGGTGCGGAGCAAAGCGTCCAACACGTAGAATTCCTTATCTTTCACCAACAGAAGGAATTTTAAACGTTTGGCAGCATCATAGGTTTCCGGGGTGAGCTGTATCCCGGGAAAGGTTCTGAGCACAGAGTGATCTGCCTCTGTCTCCAGCATTCTCACTACTGTCTCAGCCTTCTGTACCTCCTCCTCTTCATCCGTAGATGCTTCATCTCCCTCAACCTCCTCATCGATCTGCTCAAGGCGATCAGCAGATGATGGGCTAGTAGAATGTGCGGGAGAGAAATCCTTGGTTGGTTCTGGGTTCATAGTAGAAATGGGGGCCACATCTTCTGGTGGTCCACCCATCAGAATTTCCTCTTCCTCGACCTCCTGTTGAGGGAAAGCAGATTCTTGTGCTGTTACTGGGCTTTGTTCTGTCTCAGCCAATTTTTGCAACTTTCTTCGTTTGGATTTTGGTGGCTGAGCTGCTGTTGATGTATCAGTATCAATTGAGCTGGATCTTCTGGTAGTTCTCTTGGTGGGGGTTCTCTCTATTGGCTTTTCCTTTGTGATCTTGGACCGTTCTGCTTGACTAGGTGGAGGAAGCCAGCTAGGATTCGAATTGCCCATCTCCATTAGTGCATTAAGGACTACTGAGTCCTTCACCCGGGCAATCAGATTGGCTGAAATGCCCATCGACATTTCTATCTGATGCTGGTCCTTGGGAAAATGCATTCTGGCATTGAACTCAACAGCAATGTCCCACTGGTGTTGAGGGAAGAAGGTTTCCAGCATGAAGCTGATTTTTGTAGAATGCCTCAGACTGCTTCTTTTCACCTCTATTCCGGGTGAGCCACCTTTCACAAACAAGTTCATCTTGGCCTCCTTTGCCAAGAGATCAAACAGGATCCTACTCCAGTTCACTGGCAGATTGAGTACCACTGCTGCTAGGATCCTGAACTTCTCAGGAGTGACCTGATCGTAGGACCCGTTGTGGTTGAGGAAAATTCGCTGTACGAATTCAAATAGGATTCTGAATTCTGGGGCGAGGAGTGCACGGACAAACATCCTGTTTGTATATTGGATGGGTATTATCATCACCATTTCCACAGCTTCTTACAGTTGTTCTGCAGTGATTTCTCCAAGGTCAAGGTCTTCATCCTTCACTTTGTAAGCATCGTTGATGATGTTGATAACGTTGTAGGAGGTGTTGCTAATGGTGTTCCCTTTACTCACCCTGATGGTTGCCTCATCGCCACCCCTCTCTCCCTGCCATGAGAGGTAGAAGGCAGCAACATCCTTGGGTAGGAAATAAATGGGGTGTGATGTGATAATGTTGTTAAAACCTACAAGAAGCACAATAAAGCGTATATGAGCACTATCATTCCATCAGTGAAGTATAAGTGCTCAAAACAGTTCATACAAACTAGCAGTTTATTTCACAGTAATCATACCTGAACATATAGCAGATGAGAAAAGAAAAACAGTTCAAACGCATGATCAAAACATGCAAATATATAATTGTGAACCTTTGCATTTTCGAACAAGGTCAAATGCCTTTTCTAGCTTGTGAAACCCGAAGGTATCGAGAGTGGCAAAAAGGTCTTGGTGCAAGTAAGGTTTCAAAAAGGTCGCTTGATCAAGAAACTGAGAAGTTTTTGGTGCCATTTTTGCTTGAAACAGAGAAATTTTCGAAGGTAGAGAAAGTTTGAAAGAGAGGAAATTTTGGCTAAGTGTTTCGAGAAGTGTAAGTGAGTGATACATGAAACGCCTTATCAATCTATATACACAAAAAAGAAGATAAGTAGAGTAATAAAATATTCAGAAATCCTTCCCTTTTTCAGCTTTCCCGCCTTTCCATGGTCTAGGTTTACAATCCATAGCCGCCTCTCTTTATCGTGTGAAGTACGCGCTTTGATCGAACGGTTGGGATGCGGCGCGTTGTCTTTGTTGCAGTCATTTATCTCCCTTTTTCTTGATTTGGTAGATATTTCCTCGATCACAGTTCCCAATTACTGTACTTAATCATCAAAAATAAAAGATATGATATCTAATGTCAGAATATAGATAATTAGTCGCCGTATATAGTTGACCTTTCCCCCTTAACCAAGTAATGGAATAATTAATAAGAAATATTAATTTAGTATCCATGTGGCATTAAGTAATCTGGTCAAGGTCAATCTCTTTTATAGTGAGAACTATCGATCTGGTTGACTCTTTTAATAATTCCCAGTTGGAATTTGATCAATCTGTATTGGCATATACTTAGTGATCTGGTGTCAATTCCCTGTTGGAATTTTAAGTGATCTGGATTTTATAAATCGGAACCATGACGATCTGGCTTTGATTCCCTGTTGGAATATTGTATTTTATCTGGTTTAGATCAATCTGGTCCATTCTTCAAGATTTAAAAGTCCTAGTTTTCCACAAAGCATCTTAAATCTTTCTTCTGGTAATGCCTTAGTGAGAATGTCTGCTCTCTGAATTTCAGTATGTATTTTCTCAATCTGTATATGTTTCCTTTCAACATGGTCTCTAATGAAGTGATGTCTCACATCTACATGTTTGCATCTGGTATGCAAAACAGGATTCTGTGTGATTGCTATAACACTTGAGCTGTCACAGAAAATTGGTATTTCCTTGACATCAATCTCATAATCTTGAAGCTGTTGTCTTAACCACAGTATTTGTGTACAACAACTTCCAGCTTCCATGTATTTTGCCTCTGTGGTTGAGGTGGCAACTGATGTATGTTTCTTTGAGAACCAAGAAATTAGTTTATTCCCTAGAAACTGACATGTACCAGAGGTTGACTTTTTGTCCAGTTTACATCCAGCATAATCTGAGTCAGTATATCCAGTTAGCTCAAAATTATCTTCACATGGATACCATAATCCTACATGGGCTGTGCCCTTAAGATATCTTAGTATCTTTTTAGCAGCTTCCATGTGAGACTCTTTGGGATTTGCTTGATATCTTGCACATACACCTACTGCATAAGTGATGTCAGGTCGACTGGCAGTTAGATAGAGTAATGATCCTATGATCCCTCTGTATTGTGTGATGTTTGCTAGTTTTCCCTCTGGATCTGGATCGATTTTCCCATTGGTCTGCATTGGGATTTTTACTAGATTACTGTCTTTTAATCCAAATTTGGTCAGCAGATCGTTGATGTATTTTGTCTGATTAATAAAGATACCGTCTGGTAGCTGCTTGACCTGCAAACCTAAAAAGAAACTCATTTCTCCCATCATGGACATTTGATACTTATTTTTCATAAGTTCAGCAAATTTGTCACATAGATATGTAGATTGAGATCCAAAGATGATATCATCTACATAGATCTGGACTAAGAGAATGTTTTCTTTGACTTTGATGATAAACAAAGTTTTGTCAACAGATCCTCTTCTGAATCCAGATTCTAGTAGGAAGGTTGATAAGGTCTCATACCAAGCTCTTGGGGCTTGTTTTAGACCATAAACTGCCTTAGCCAGTCTGTATACTTTCTGATCTGGATCTGCTTCTTCAAATCCAGGTGCTTGTTCCACATATACTTCTTCTTCAAGGATACCATTAAGGAAGGCACTTTAAACATCCATCTGGTATACCTTGAACCGTTTGTGAGCAGCATATGCTAGAAATAGTCTTATAGCTTCTAATCTGGCTACTGGTGCGAATGTTTCGTCAAAATCAATGCCTTCTTGTTGATTATAGCCTTTAGCTACCAATCTGGACTTATTTCTGACTACTTCACCATTCTCATCTCGTTTATTTTTGAACACCCATTTTACGCCTATCACGCCTTGTTGTTTGGGTCTGTCCACGAGATACCAGACTTCATTTCTTTTGAACTCATTGAGTTCTTCTTGCATTGCTGTTATCCAGTCTGCATCTTGAAGTGCTTCATAAGCATCAGATGGTTCCATGCGAGAGAGGTTGTGTAGATTGCTTCTGCCCAGATTTTCTTGGGTAGATTTGTAGCATTTAGCATTGTACGTGCTGCTTCCTCACTTTTTAAGTTCCAGATAAGAATATTTTCAAGTAGTAGTTCATTCATCCTTCTGGTAGTCACCTGGTTTTCTGTCTTCTTTTCATCTAGTGACCTGTACTCAACAATAGACTCATCAAAAACAACATGAGGTGTTACCTCCATAATATGAGAGTTCTTATTGTAAACTCGATAAGCTTTACTAACATCAGAATATCCTAATAATATTCCAGGGTCAGTTTTACTATCAAAAGTTTTCAATTTTGATTTCCCATTATTGTGTATGTAACACAAACAACCAAAAGTTCTAAAATAAGAAATCTTAGGCTTTCTGTTGTTCCAAATCTCGTATGGTGTCTTTCCATGTCTGAGTGTGATGGATGATCTGTTTTGAGTATAACAGGTTGTGTAGATTGCTTCTGCCCAGATTTTCTTGGGTAGATTTGTAGCATTTAGCATTGTACGTGCTGCTTCCTTGAGTGATCTGTTTCTCCTCTCAACAACTCCATTCTGTTGAGGAGTTCGAGCAGCAGATGTTTGATGAGTTATCCCCATCTTGTTGCAGTATGCTTCTATCTTTTGATTTAGAAATTCTATCCCTCGATCTGTTCTGATAGAGGTTATACTCATCTCTTTCTGTTTTGTGATCTTGTGCAGGAAGTCAGGGAGCTTGTCTAGGGTTTCTTTCTTCTTTAACAGAAAGATGACCCAAGTGAATCTTGAGTAATCATCTATGATTACTAGAGTGTACTTTCTTCCATTTATGCTTAGAGGTTTGACTGGTCCATACAGATCAAGATGTAACAGCTCTAGTATCCTTGATGTTGAGTGAGCTGTTTTGCTTGTGAAGGATGATCTGGTTTGTTTTCCAGCTTGACAAGCATCACATATATGATCTTTATCATATACTTGATCTGGTAGTCCTTCCACTAACTTTTCTTTGCCAATCCTGTTGATTGATTTAAAGTTTAAGTGGTTTAATCTCTTATGCCATAGCCAGCTGGTTTCTGATACAGTCTTGGTGACTAAGCAGGTCTCGATCTGGTTTGTCCATTGGAAAATGTAGTCTATCCTGCAACTTACCGGTAAGGAGTATCTCATCTCCTTCCTTATTCTTCACCAGACAGTTGTTAGTATCAAAAACAATCTGATTACCATTAGCACAAAACTGATTTACAGAAAACAGGTTGTGACTTAGACCCTCAACGTATGATACATTAGTGATAGTAGTCTTGCCAACTTTGATGTTTCCATACCCTATGGTATTACCTTTTGAATTACATCCAAAGATGACCTGGGGTCCTGGTTTTTCTACGTAATCTGATAGTAGGTTCTTGTCACATGTCATGTGTTTTGAACAACCACTATCGATTATCCAGATTGTTCCTCTTGCAACTTTACTCCTTCTTGTAGTTCTTTGATCCTGCAATTAATTAAACTTAGCTACCCTTTCAGCGTTTGGGTGCTTGATTATTAGCAAATATTCCGTTTCGAATCCAGAACATTCTAGGGTTAGGAACAGAAATATAGCAGGTAATGATGTTCCCTTCATTATCAACTTTAGATAAAGAGTGAATTTCAGATGGATGATATTTCTCTATTCCATCTTTCTTCAATCCTTTCTTAGTAGGTACTGTCCTGTTGACAATTTTTGTCCTGTTGACATTTGCTTTTTGAAGGTGATCTGTTTCAGTGTTGTGAGCTGGTTGTCCCTTTGTTTGATGATACTGCCTGTTCTTCGCATCTTTAATTATCATCTTTTGAGGGTAACCTTTCTTGTTTTTCAAGTCCCTCACTTGATCTGGTATTTGCTTCCTTTCTGGATATCCTAATCCAGATGTGCCCTTTTGTTGTAGATTGATTAGCAACTTGGAACGCTCATCGCTCTTGTAAATCATTTCTTTTCCTTTCTTGATCTTTTCTTCAGCAACATTGTTTCTTGTAACCAGATCCTTAACTTTTGAGTTAAGTGAGTGGATCTCACTGTTTTTACTCTTGATCTGTTCTTCCAGATCGTTTATTTTAGCAACAAATTGTATGTTTGCTGTGCTTAGAGTCTGATCAACTTTCTTTAATCTGTCATTCTCTTCAACAACTTCTTTAAACAGCCTCTTGATACTTGAGTAACTTTTGAACATCTCATCTATTTCATTCCATGAGTATTCTGCTTGATCTTCACTTTCCTGTTCAAGATCATTATTATTATTTGAGGAATTTGAGTTGCAAGAATTTACCTCAACATTATCTAGACCGTTGTCCAATCCCACATAGCATTCATTCCAGCTTTCTTCATCATCAACAATGAAGGCTTCATCATTTTCTGATGAGCTATCTGAGAAATGACTTGAGCTGCTTGAGTTCTGTTCAGCTATCATGGCTTTGCGTTCATATTTAAGCTTTCGGTCTCTTTTAGCTCTTAGTTCTTCTCTTTGGCTTCTGGACAGATCAGGACAATCTGTTTTGAAGTGACCTGTTCTGCCACATTCAAAGCAGGTGTAGTCTGTAGAGCTAGAAGTCTTTGTTGTTTTAGCAGTCTGCTTCTTGGATTCATTCTTGTCATCAGATCGATCATTGTCATACTTCTTGTTGAAGTTTCTCTTGTTATCTTTGTAGAAGCGTCTGTATTTTTTTGATTTGGTCTCCATCTTCTCCATTCGTTTGGCGATCATTGCGAACTCTTTTAAGATTTTTTCATAGCCTTTCTCTTCATCTGGGGTAGCTAGCTCAGAAGGATCATCTGGTTTGCTCTTCGCTTTGAAGGCTACCTCTTTGTCCTTCTTTGAGCTGCTTTCTGTCTTTTTGGACAGATGATCTGGTCCTCGTATTCTTTGAATGTCACACTCATGACCTTCGAGGTGATCAAATAAGGCTTCAGTGGACAGTTCATTGAAATCTGCTCTTAGAGGTTGCATTGCTGCATAGATCTCCCAGCTTGGTGGTAGAGCTCTAAGAACTTTCATGTTCTTCTCCCTTTGAGTATATTTGTTCTTTTTGAACGCAGATATCTCAAGAAGGATTCCAGTGAATCTCATCTTCATCTGTTCTATTATCTCGCCTGGTTTCATTTTGAATTCATCATATTTGTTGCAGGCAAGACACAGCTTGTTCTCAATCATTACTTCAGATCCTAGGGCTAGGTCTCTTAAGGTTTCCCATATCTCTTTGGCAGTATCCAGATCTTGGATTTTAGCCAGATGTACGCCTTTGACCGTGCTGGATATAACTCCTTTGGCGAAATCATCAAGATTTGCTTCTCTCCTTTCTTCAGAGGTGTATTTTTTAGGATCCTTTAATACGGATTCTTTGACCACTCTTGTATCAAAATACGCGTTGATTCTTCTGTAATTGCTAGTGGTCCTTCTTTAATTACTTTCCATATCAAGCAGTGATGTGCTTTAAGACACATCTTGATTCTGTAGCTCCATTCTCTATATCCTTGGATAGAGAATTCTTCGCAAGCCCTGACAACAGATGACTCCATAACAGATAATATGTGTTGGTCCCGAAAGAGCAAGGTTTGGTGTATGGGGGGGGGGGGAATACACCAAATACAAACTTTTCAGTTTACTTGACTAATTTAGAAGAGAGACTTAAGCTTTCTGGATTACAGATTGCTCAACGTGACAGACCAGATTGACTAACTAATCAATCTTTTTCTGTCCAAGCAGAATCTCTCAAGTGAGTAATACAAAGCAGAAAGTAAGAGTGATCTTATTTTCTAACAGTGTACTATGTGCGGAATAATGGTGGACTAAGTTGATGCTCTTTGATTAGAAAACCTTTCAAATCTTAGTCGAGTATTTAGAGAATTGATTAAGGATGCAATTTGAATAAAAGTGACAGATAGTGAATAAAACAACTGGAATATAAATGCAGAAAGTAAATAACACAGTTATTTTACGTGGTTCGGGAAACCCCCTACGTCCACGGTCTAATCCAAACTGGATTAGATATCCACTACTAGGATACTCTCTTATTTATACTCGCTAAGAACGAGCCACAAGTTTCAATTACAAACTTGATTGAAACTTATGCACGAATAAGGGTCGTGTCCCTTTAAAAGTTACAGAAAACTACTATAAAACAGGATTTCTTCACGTTAATCCACTAGAAAACTACTAGCTAGCAAAGATCTCCTTCCTCTCTCGATAAGACAGACTTGAATCGAGATGTGATTGCGATCACAAACGGTTTGAAGCTTTTGTCTGATGTAAGATCGAGTTGCTTAAGAATTTTTCAGTGATATATCGCTAGCTTTTTTCATACTTTAAATCTCCAAACATATATAGGCTTTGAATTTTGAAATTCTAGCCATTTGTTGATTGGCGTGATTTGATTTGTGGATTGCCAATCAATCATATCTCTTCTTTCCTTGTAGGGTCGTTGACTGAATCTTCTATGAATGGAAAACAGATCAACTGTGATTACTTTCCTTCTTCGTGTCAATCAGTGATTCTCTTTCCAATTCTAGATGGATGAAATTTAATATTGTCGTGGTAAGAGATATGGTGAGAGGGGCATTGTTATCTGGTGGTTTTGATAGCTCTATTGATCTGTTACCATCATTGACAGGTTTGGTTCAACTCTTTCTGTTTTGGAACCTTCTGGTTACGCTCTTTCTGGTTCTAATGCCTTTCTAGTTGAACACTGATTAAGTACTTTCTGGTTGAGTACTGGTCAAGTACTTTCTGGTTGAGCAACTTTCTGTTAAAGTTGATTTGCTCCAACTTTCTGTTCGAGACTTGCTGGTTCAACTTTCTGTCTAAGACTTGCTGGTTTAGCTTTCTGTCTAAGACTTGCTGGTTCAACTTTCTATCTAAGACTTGCTGGTTTAGCTTTCTGACTAAGACTTGCTGGTTTAGCTTTCTGTCTAAGACTTGCTGGTTCAGCTTTCTGTTAAAGTTGTCTTGCTCCAACTTTCTAGTACTTAGACTTGCTTCAGCTTTCTGTTGCTTAGACTATGCTTCGGCTTTCTGTTGCTTAGACTTGCTTCAGCTTTCTGTTGCTTAGACTTGCTTCAGATTTCATCTGTTACAAGGAGACAAAAAGAAATAACACAAAACATGAATAATATCAAGTGTGTTTTCAAGATAACATCATCAAAACTTAAATTATCTGTGGGGTTCCCAACAATTTCCCCCTATATGATGATGTCAAAACCACACTTAATTAACATGTATCATGTTCTGGATAGATTGGTCAATTTGTTATTTAAGTTAAATAACAATAAATAACAATAAAGATTCTGGACAATAAGATTTTGTCTTAAGAAAACTTCACATCAATAGATATCAGATCGATAAGTACAAGTGGACAAAAGAAATAACAGAGAGCAAAAACAGAAAATAAGAAGTAAGATCTATCTAAGAGAACCATCTGGCTGCTCCGCCCTTCTTCATTTTCTCTCTCTGCGCATCAGATACTAACTGGATGCTCTCATAGATCCCGTCTCTTACTCTGGCATAGTTCGGGTCATGATTATTGATTTTGTAACCCTTGATTTTAGCCAGCTGGTTGATGTAGTTCAGAATGTATGTCTTGTCAGGAATGTTGCTGCCAGGTATTGTTGGGCACACCATGAACTCTTTTTCCGGGGCCTTGAGCTGAATTTTGGCATCAGAAGCAGTTGTTCTGATCCTCTGTATGAGACCCTGGTCACTAAAATTCTCCAGATATCTATTGAAGTCCTCATCTGGAACTGACTCTGAATATGTAGGCTCCTTCAAGAAGTATCTGTTCAGGATATATCCTTGTTTAACCTTCTCCCAATCGTTCTGATCATCTTGTGGAACCCATGTGTTAGTGGGTGTCTGCTTTTTCAAAGACAGGTTCCACGAGAAGGCTTTCTTCTTTTTCTTCTTAGACCGGGTGGTTGATTGAGATGACTGCTGTTGTGAGCGTTCAGCAGATGATGGGGATGAGAAAGGTGTTTGTAATGACTTTTCTTTGGCTTCCTGTGCTGCTATCTTCCTCTCTCTCTCTGCCTGATCTTTGTAAAACTGAGCTCTGAATATTGGGTCACATGCCTGCTCCATGCTGACTCCAAATAATAGTAATTCAGCAATCTGGTCTCCTTCATCCACTGGTTCCTTTCCTTTGTCCATGGGAATCTGAGGTGCTGGTTGAGCTTGTTCTGTTCCAAGTAGAGTGGGGTCAGGTCTTGGAGGTTTAGTAGGTCTGGGTTAAGTTGGTGCTGGTGTTTCTGTTGCAATTTCCACCTCCACCTCTTCTGTCCTCAAGCTCTTGTTGGCTTTGCTCCCTTTGCTTTCTGAGTTTTCCCTCTTTTTGACATCATCAAAGAGGGTAGTAATAAGTGTACGCAGAGAGGCAATCTCCTCTGTCATTTTCTCCATTTTGTCTTCAGCGTCAGCCTTGTACCCGAGCAATAGGTTAACTGTCTGGTCAGTTGCATGAAGTTTCTGCTCGAGCCTGCTGTTCATTGTGGACAGAGTCTTGTCATAGGTTTCTTGCAGCTCTTCCACAGCAGTAATGCGGTTGCTCTGAACTTCAAATTCCTCAGGATTTGGGTATAGGAGGGCATTTAAGACATCAACTTGATGTTGCTGCATAAGTTCCACAAATTTTTCTTTTTCAAAAAGAGCAAATTATGCGTGGATGGATAAGTCAGTGTCTTCCTTCATCTGAGCAGCAAGTTGAGTTGCTTTCTTTTCTACAGCAGCAACAATTGTTTCTTCTTGTTTGGCCAAAAGGTCAGCTAGCAAGGTAGTGGCCTTTTCAGCTTTTTCGTCTATTCCAGTCAGGCGAAGATTGATTTTGGCTTGACCCGCTTCATTTGCCAATCTATCATCATCAATCTTTTTATCGAGCTCCTTTCTGATTGTTCTGAGCTTGCCTCTGATGTCACGATCCATGTCGTTGACATAGTCTTTCTGATGTTGGTTGAAGTCAGAAAGAATCTGGGTTGCTTTGTCTTGAAGCGTGTTGCAAATATCAGTCATCTGATCTTCAACGCGAAGAGTGACCAGATTGTCCAGTTGGTAGTTGTTGAAGGTTTTGGGTTCTCTCTCCAAGATTTCTTCCATCGTGTAGAAGTTGACATGTTTCTTCAGCTTCTGAGCAACTCCTTGTGTGTAGATTTCATTGCTTGGTTCGCCACCAATATTCTGGCCTACTGGTTACTCATCACCTGAGTCAAGGTCGATGATAGGTGTTTTCTTGGCAGACTTCTTGGATGAAGCTTCTCTCTGCTCTGGTTGAGGTGGTTGTTCTGTTGATGCTGCTTCTTCCATCTGGGCTTCAGGGTGTGTTGTCTGCAGAGTGATGTTCAACTTTTCTGCCTCATGCTGCATGAGCCCAGAAATTAGTTGTTGGTATTCTGCTCTCACTTCTTGAACAGTGGAGACTTGAAGCAGACTGAGTAATGTTGCTTCTTCTTTCTTCAGCTCATCAATTGATTTAATCTGGAGCAATGCATCAAAAATATAATACTCGCTGTCCTTGACCAGCAAGTAAAATTTGATGCGTCTTGCTGTTCCCAAGCTCTCTGGAAGTAGGTGAATGTTAGGAAATTCTTGAAGTACAGAATGTTCTGCTTCATTCTCAAGCAGATTAATAACACTCTCTGCCTGTCGTTTTCTCTCTTCCTCCTCGTCTGCAGACTCTCCTTCCTCATCATCCTCACTGATTCTCTCCATTCTGTTTGGTGAGGGTGTGGGTGTTCTGGCAGGAGAGAAGTCTTTCTCTTGATATGGATAAGAGCTTGATTCAGGTTCCACATCAGCAGCTGGGATCTCTGCTTGTTCTGCTGCTGCTTGTGGTGCTTCTGCTTCTTGTTCTGTGGGTGTGTGTTCTGGAATATCTGACTGTTCTGCTGTATCTGCTGGTGGTGGAGAAGGCTCTTGTACTTTCTGTAGTCGTCGTTTCTTTTGTTTGGGCTGCGATGCTGATGTTTCTGTTTCAACAGAGCTTCCTCGTTTACGAGCTGTCTTTTCTTTTACCACTCTCTCCTTGGGAACTTTCTCTTTCTTCTTTTCAACACCTTTAGTAGGTTGTATCCATGTAGGGTTAGAACTACCCATTTCCAAGGCTGCTACCCGGTGCACCTCATCAGTTATTTTGTTGAAAAATTGTGATGAGAGTCCCAAAGACATCTCAAGCTGATGTTGATCTTTGGGTATGGAGAGACTGGTGTTGAATTCCACAACATCATCCTAGACTTTCTGCTTAAAGAATCGTTCCACCATCAGACTGATCTTGGTGGAGTGTCGTAGATTTCTTCTAACTTCCACTGAAGTCCCTCTGCCTCTGTTATCCTTGGTATATGTGACCAATTTTGCTTCTTTAGCCATTAGTTCAAACAGTATTCTGCTCCAGTTTACTCGATGATTTAGGACAACTGCCGTGAGAATTCGAAATTTCTCAGGAGTCACCTGATCATACGATCCACTATGATTCAGGAATATCCTTTGAATCAGTTCAAGTAACAGCTTGAACCCTGGTTGAAGTAGGGATCGTTGAAACATTCTTCCAGTATATTTGATCGGTATCACCATCACTATTTCCACTGCTTCTTGCAGTTGCGCAGGAGTGATATCTTCCAAGTTAGACCTTCGTCCTTCAACCTATATGCCTGGTTGATCATTTCAATCACGTTGTATGGAGTTTTGCTTGTTCTGTCACCAATCGGCATTAGCACATTTGCCTCAAATCCATGCTTGTCATTCTGCCATGTTAGATAAAATGTGGCGACTTGTTTTGCCAAAAACATATTCGGATGCGAAGTGAAAATGTTGCAGAAACCTAATTTCATAAGAACATACAAAACAAATATATATATATATAACCATCAGTTTATATGAACAAATATGAATATCCTCTTATGAACGGTAAATTAGAGAGACATAACATATTTAACAATTCATAGGTCACGTAAAGCAATTCTTGTAGCAAGTTGCTGATATAATGAAGATAAAATAAACTGAAAACCTTTGCAGCGTGTAACTATAGCAAAAATTTCTTCAAGTTTTCGAAATCCGTGAGATTCAAATACAGCATATGGTTCAGGTGAAAGAAACTTCTGAACCTCGGACACATGTTGAAGAAATAGAGAGGTTTGGGGTGCCATGATCAAACGTAAGATGTTTTTGAAAGAGTTTTGCAGAGGAAACAAGTCGAGATAATCTAAAGTGCTTAATGTAAGTAGTGCTCAGTGCAAAGAAAGTGAAGGTGAACAGTTCTGAGATGAATATCGCATATATATAGCATAGAAAATGAAGGGTTGGATGAATATCTCCCTTTTTAGATTTCCCGCTTCATTCTTTGTTTTGCCGCCTTTCCTTGCGTGAGATATACGCTCTAGATCCTAGGGTTTGTAGGCGAGCGTGTGCGTATCTCTTTCTTTTCGGCAACTTCCCTTTTTCTATTTCTTGCAGGGATTTTCTCGATCCCAGTTCCCAAAGTTGTGCTAATCATCACAAAAATAGGAGATTTAGAAAATCTAGGAAAAGAGATAACTTTTCAGACTGCAATCTCGTAGATTGATTATGGGAAGTGACGTCTTTTATCTCGGTCGCTTCAATTTCCTCAAAAAGTTCCCCCTTGACTTAGTAATTAAGAAATAATTCCCACGTGATACTCCTATTTGAGTAAATTATGACACGTGAAATTATTATTTTCTTCTTGACATGCTGTAATTCTTGACAGCATTCTGTTGTCATCATTCTGGTAACCTTATGTTGTTTGCATTCTGATATCAGCGTTCTGCTAACTTTCTGATATTAGCATTCTGCTTATCCTTCTGCTATTAGCATTCTGCTAACTTTCTGATATCAGCATTCTGCTTATCCTTCTACTATTAGCATTTTGCTAACTTTCTGGTATTCTATCATCCAGACTTAGTAATCCAAGCTTTCCACACAGCATCCAGACTTAGTAATCCAAGCATTCTGCTAACTTTCTGGTATTCTGACAGAGCTTTAGTCATGATGTCAGCACGTTGGATATCTATATGAATCTTCTCGATCTGGATGTGCTTTCTCTCCACATGATCTCTAATAAAATGATGTCTCACATCAACGTGTTTGCACCTTGTGTGAAGTACTGGATTCTGTGTTATTGCTATTGCACTTGAACTGTCACAGAATATCGGTATCTCTTTTACTTCAATCTCGTAATCCCTTAGTTGCTGTTTCAACCATAAGATTTGTGCACAACAGCTTCCAGCAGCCATATATTCTGCTTCTGTTGTTGATGTGGCAACAGATGTCTGTTTCTTTGAAAACCAAGATATCAACTTGTTTTCTAGAAACTGACATGTGCCAAAGGTAGACTTTCTGTCCAGTTTGCATCCTGCATAATCTGAGTCAGAATAGCCTGTTAGTTCAAAGTTGTCGTCATGCGGATACCAGAGACCAACATGAGCTATTCCTTTAAGATATCTAAGTATCTTTTTGACAGCTTCCATATGTGATTCTTTGGGATTGGCTTGATATCTGGCACACACTCCTACTGCAAATGTTATATCTGGTCGACTTGCAGTGAGGTATAATAGTGAGCAAATTATGCCTCTGTATTTCGTTATAGGTGCTGATTTGCCTTCTGGATCTGGGTCTATCTTTCCATTCGTCTGCATTGGAATCTTGGCTGGCTTGCTATCTTTAACTCCAAACTTGTTGACTAGATCGTTAATGTACTTTGCTTGGTTTACAAAGATACCATCTGGTAGCTGTTTTACCTGCAAGCCTAAGAAGAAATTCATCTCGTCCATCATAGACATTTGATATTTGTTCTTCATTAGTTCAGCAAATTTATCACATAAATGGGAAGATTGAGATCCAAAAATTATGTCGTCTACATATATCTGCACCAAAAGGATATGTTCTTTGACTTTAATGACAAACAGTGTTTTGTCAACAGAACCTCTCTTGAGACCTGATTCCAGCAGAAAGGTTGATAACGTCTCATACCACGCTCTTGGTGCCTGTTTTAATCTATAGACAGCTTTAGCTAATCTATATACTTTCTGGTCAGGATTTCCTTCTTCAAAACCAGGTGGTTGTTCCACATATACTTCTTCTTCAAGTATACCATTTAGGAATGCACTTTTAACATCCATCTGGTACACTCTGAATCTTTTGTATGCTGCATATGCGAGAAATAATCTGATTGCTTCCAATCTGGCAACTGGTGCAAAGGTCTCGTCAAAGTCGATACCTTCATGTTGACTGTATCCCTTTGCAACAAGTCTAGCTTTGTTTCTGACTACTTCTCCATTTTCATCTCGTTTATTCTTGAATACCCATTTGACACCTATTACTCCCTGATGATTTGGTCTGTCTACCATATACCACACTTGGTTTCTTTTAAACTCATTGAGTTCTTCTTGCATAGCAATGACCCAGTCTGCATCTTTGAGTGCTTCATAAATGTCAGAGGGTTCAACAAGTGATAGATAGCAACTGAGAAGTGCACTCTCTCCATGCATTCTTCTGGTTCTTACTCTATCACTTGGGTTCCCAACAATCTGTCCAGGAGGATGATTGTCCTGTATCCATCTCCTCTTGCGGGTCATTTCTTCTTCTGATATCTCAGGTTCTGGTTCATTTGTTGGGTCCTCAAATTCTGGATGAGATGTTTGAAAAGAATTGTCCACTTCTGGTTCTTCAATTTCTTGATTATTGTTCCAACCATTTATATCTCTTGATTCTTCTGGTTGATTGTGATTTTGTTCATTGTTATCTCCTTCTTCTGGTTGATTACCTTCTGGTTGAATTCTTGATCTGTCAAGGTCCAGAATGATGTGTTCTGTTCCCCTTTGCTGTGAGCTTATTACTTCAGCATTAGATGGAACATTAATATCATTATCATCTGTTGTATTCCAGATTAGAATATCTCCTAGTAGAATTCCTTCTGTTCTCTTTTCCTTGTTCTGTCCTTGTGTATGATCATCACTCAACTCTCTGTCAATGACAAAAGACTCATCAAAGACAATATGAGGTGTTACCTCCACAATATGGGTCTTCTTGTTGTAAACCCTATAAGCTTTACTAACATCAGAATATCCTAAGAATATTCCAGGGTCAGCTTTGCTATCAAAGGTTTTCAACTGTGATTTCCCATTATTATGGATGTAACATAAACAACCAAAAGTACGGAAGTAATGTATCTTGGGCTTTTTGTTGTTCCAGACATCGTATGGTGTCTTCCCATGTCTGATGGTATCTACAGCTCTATTCTGTGTGTAGCAGGCTGTAGAAATCGCTTCTGCCCAAAACTTCTTAGGTAATCTGGTTGTATTAAGCATAGTGCGAGCTGCTTCTTTTAATGATCTGTTTCTTCTTTCAACTACACAATTTTGTTGAGGTGTTCTGGCTGCAGCTGTCTGATGTGTGATTCCCATCTGGTTGCAGTAATCCTCAATTTTCTGGTTTAGGAATTCTGTACCACGATCTGTTCTGATGGTAGTAACAGAGACTTCCTTTTTCTTGGTAATTTTGTTGAGGAAGTTTGGCAGCTTTTCCAATGTTTCTTTCTTCTTATATAAGAAGATTACCCATGTGAATCATGAATAATAATCAATGATGACCAGAGTGTATTTTCTACCATTTATACTTAATGGCTTAACTGGACCAAATAAGTCTAAATGTAGTAACTCTAAGATTCTGGTAGATGACTGGACAGATTTGCTAGAAAATGATGATCTGGTTTGTTTTCAAGCCTGACATACTTCACAGATATAATTCTTGTCATATATTTGGTCTGGTAGTCCTTCAACTAGTTTCTCTCGTGCAATCTTATTGATTGACTTCAAATTGAGATGACTTAGTCGTTTATGCCACAGCCAACTAGTTTCTGATACTGTCTTAGTGACCAGACAAGTCTCAATCTGGTTGTCCCATTGCACAATATATAACCTATCCTGCAATTTTCCGGTAAGGAGTATCTCATCTCCTTCCTTGCTTTTCACGAAACAATCGTTAGCATCAAAAACAATCTGATTACCATTGGCACAGAACTGACTTACAGAAAACAGATTGTGGCTAAGACCCTCAACGTATGATACATTTGTGATGGTGGTCTTGCCAACTCTTATGTGTCCATATCCTCTGGTATATCCTTTTGAATTACATCCACAGGTGACCTGAGGACCTGGTTTCTCTATATAGTCTGACAGTAGGTTCTTGTGTAATGACCCGAAATTTTCATCAAGAACTATTCCGTATTAGATGATTCGTAATTAATCAAATTACGGTTATGCATCGTCTATCAACGAATAAGTAGATGATATTAACTCCTTATGGTCTAAGTTGAATTGTTTCAATTTAGAACTAATAAGAACTTAAGATGAGGTCAAGATCTTAAGTGTTTAAATATTAGGAGAGCTTATAAATTAATTAATACAAAAAGGCTTATGGTTATTATTATTATTTTCAACATCCTTAAGATACTATGAAGAGGACATAAGCATAAAGAAATATTTTGTTTTATGCTTGATGATTTAATAAGTGGATTGTTAATGGAACCACATATCCATATATAGGTTATATAAGAACATAAAAAGATAAGAGTTTAATTAGAGTTGGGATAAATTGAGATTTAGCAAACAGTGTTGAAGTACTATCTTGTTCATTACCATAGATGGAATTACACTAGAGTAATCTTAAAAATCTAAGTAATTGAAATGAAGACAAAACATTTTATAAATGAATACATATATATATATATAAATACATTATATGTGTAGATATAGGTATGTATATATGTACATATCAAGATGTAATAAGTGGCAAGATGTAAATGAAATAAGTCTACAAGCATATCCACGCTGCAATGAAAGAGAAAGGGGTGATGTCCCTCCATTATATATATATATACAACTTGGAAATTGTCTTACAAATGAATTAATGAATAATAAAAACAAGTTACAAAGACAGAAAATATGGAAAAGGTGGCAACCTCCTACCAAGACATTACATGTCATTACCTTATAGTTCCAAGAATATAAAGTAGGGTACAAAAAGACAAAACCAAGAAGATTTAAAAGCTGCAGTAGTTGAGTAAAGATCTTTAAAGGATTTAGGGATGAGAATATACAACCAACCATATTGTAAAGCTAGAAAAGTAAAAAAAGGTAGTATCAAAGAACTCAAAAAGAGAAGATTTGGACGGCTACTAGATAAAGGAGATGGCAGAACTGCACTCTACACTCCCTCACAAGCAAAAATCTGCAAATTTGCCAAGTCAAACCAATAGGAAAGAAGTCATTAGCGTGTAATTACAAAAAAAGAAAATAAGGCTACTGCACAGCCTACTCTCTTTATTACTGAAACCGCATCAGTGCATAAGATTAAGCAACCTGCAAGTCTAGTAGATTAAGCAACCTGCAAGACTAATAGATTAAGCAACCTGCAAGTCTAATAGATTAAGAAAGTGCAGAAACCAAGTAGAGAACAGAGATTCAATCCTCTATATAAAGAGTAAAATTCTTAGACCCAAACCACACCCAAATATCACTCACACGAAGTGCTGCCGAATTGGAATCTGAAGAAGAATCGGGGAAGAGAAATAGAGACAGCTTTGAGGTAAGATTTAAAGCTACAGATTATGTTCAACAGATTTTTAGCATGAACTTAGAAGCTTAGACCATGAATATAGGAACTGGTTTTGAACTTAGAATGCTAAACTCTGAATTTAGGTGCTGTAGTTTTGAACATAGAGAGCATGTCACTTACATAGAAATAGAACACATCTAAGTCTTAGATGAATATTGATATGCGACGTATCCTAAATCTGCTTAATAAAAGAAGGAGAAATAAGAGAAATTACCTTGATTAAGGAAGGGGTAGTGCACGGCTGTTGCACCAGCCGTGAGCTCCCTCGAAGCAACCTCGAACCGCCCCGAATCACTTTGAGCAAGCTCCGAATGGTCCCGAACTACCTCGAAACCACCCCGAGCCAATCGAAACCAACCTGAAAATTTAGAACATTCATAAGATTTCATTAATTCACGAAATTGAAGAGGAAAGGAAATTCTCAAAATCATAAAATGTTCTATAACTAAGTAGATAGATAATTAAACAAACAATGAAGATAAATAAGAGGGTGAGAGAGAGATGAGGCAGCAGCTGTGCTGCGCGAGCAGAGAGAGAACGCGAAAGGAGACAGATAGAGAGAGAGCAAGACAGCAGGAGAGATAGCGAGAGGAGAGACAGCTCGCTAAGGAGAGACAGCGAGCTGTTGCGAGAGAAATAGAGAAAGAACAGCGAGAGAAGCAGCGAAGAAAAGAAGACAGCAAGAGGAGACAGCTAGCTGCTGCGAGAGGAGACAGCTAGCTACTGCAAGGAGAGAAAAGCAGATCGACTATCTGCTGTCAAGCAGATAGTGACTTGTAAAACCTCACCATCTGTTGATAGAAACAGATAGTGGCGTAAACTTGAAGAGTAATCAAGCTATTGAGATTTAGCGAGGCAGCCCGCTGCTGTTAAACAGATAGTGAGTTAGGGAGAGGAGATAGTGATGAGCAGCTCGCTGCTGTGCCTTGGCGATAAGTAGATCGTCTGGTGAAGAAGCAGATCGTCTGGTGAAGAAGCAGATCGTTTACCAAGTGACGAGCAGCTCGCTGCTGGGAAGTCCAAACGGGAGCAGCTCGCTGCTGTGCCTTGGCGATAGAGCAGATCGTTTTGGAGAGGGCAGATCGTTATGGAGCCACTCAACCAGATCGTTTACTTAGCGGGGCAGCTCGCTGCTTAACAAAGAGAAGGACAGCGAGAGAAAAGAGACAGCGAGGGAAAGAAGTGGGTTAAATTGTCCAAGTATAAACTTAGAAATAGTTAAGTATGGACCCACTAAATAGTTGTTGGGCCAGAAACTTAATAAATTGGGCCAAGTCCAATTAAGTAAACGATGGACTGGTCGATTTAAAGATTTGCTGCTTAATTAATTGAATGGGCTAAACCAAACTATGTCGTAAATTAAATGAATTATGTAGACGGGTTATGAATAATTCTATTAGATGGAATTTACCTATGTATGTAGACCAAGCCCAAAAGAAATAGAATATCAATTAAATTAGATAATTGATTTATAATGGGTTCACTAGAATGTAACCTTCAGAAATGATTAAATTATAAACCATGCCTATGATAGCAGTTAAATAATTAATTGCTTCAAGTTAAGAAGCAAGATATCAAATTAGGAATGTCTTTAGCTATATTACCCAATATCTATTTATTCGGGTATAGTAAATCCTCGAGCTATACCGTGACTTAGAAATCATCGAATGACTTATCTAGAAATACAGCTCCTAGACTCATGTACTAGTCGATCTTTAAGGATCGAGACCAAACCCTTATAAAAACCAAGGATAGTAATTCCTTGCACTTAGAATTTATTTGATATACTCGAGTAATATATCTCACCCGAGATTCATATGAAAGGTTTCGACGAGAGGTCGGATCCGCATCACGAGAACAAGGCAAACACCAATCAAGACCATTCAAGTAGGCTTTCTAACCTATACATCAAGTGTAGGCTTTCTTCTACAAAATAAAATATGTGTGCTCATATGCATTTATGTTATTTTATTTCGAAGAGATTTTGAATTGAAAATATGTTTCAAGTATTGTCTGCCATAAAATGTTTATGATTTTAGTATGATACCTATCTGCTCAGTGAAGTTAAAAGAATCGAATTCGGGTCCCAGTTGGATAGCTATCCTACTAGGACTAGTGTACACAAAGTAATCGTGAGTCATCGAGCGGGTTGGCCGGTTAAAGTAACCGTGAGTCATCGAGCGGGTTGGCCGGTTAAAGTGACCGTGAGTCATCGAGCGGGTTGGCCGGTCAAGGTGTTCGTGGAAGGAGGCCACCTTCCCGACACAAAGAAGAAGAAGTTACAGATATGGTAGATTACTCAAAGAACTTAGATTGCAATCGAACTTTAAGATTTCACAAAAGGATTTTAGTGAACATAGGTTCTTTAGAGACAAAATCCCTATGTTTCACTTACAATGGCATGACAATTATATATGTATGAGTGCGATTTTGGCATGTGTCTACTGAGTACAATTTGTACTCAGCCCTGCATATATTTATAAATGTGCAGGTTGAGCGATGATGAAGGAGGAGTGCTACGTTCGGGCTTTTTGTCGATCTCTTATTAGTTGACTCTTGGGGGTTCTACGTGTCTTCACACACATAGGATTTTATTATGCGATCCTACATATTCCGCTGCTAGAGGTTCCATTTGTTTTGTTTGACGAATGTGTCAATTCAGAGTTAAATTCTTGTTATGAACTAAGACTCAGTTATAAAATATCCTTTCGTACGGTTAAGTCCACAGTTTTCCTTTTATTCTTTATTTAATTAATTGTTTTATAGTCACGTATCCGGACTTCGCCACAAGGGCGGAGTACGGGGCGTGACATCTTGTCACATGTCATGTGCTTCGAACAGCCACTATCTATGATCCAAATTGCTCCTTTAGCTATTTTGTACCTTCTTGCAGTCTTCTGGTCCTGCAATTAATCACACTTAGCTACCCTTTCAATATTTGGGTGCTTGGTTATTAGTAAATGTTCCTTTTCGAATCCAGAACACTTTTGGGCTGGGGACAGCAATAGAATGAAGTGATAGTATTTCCATTATTATCAACTTTTGACATAGAATGAAGTATAGATGGATGATATCTTTCTATTCCATCATTTTTCAATCCTTTATTAGTGGGTATTGTCCTGTTGACACTCTTTTTGTGTACCCCTTCTGTTCTAGTGTAGTCTGCTGGTTGTTCTCTTGTTTGATGATACTGTTTGTTGCTAGTCTGTTTCACCATCATCTTCTGTGGTTGTTCTTTCTTGTTTCTGAGGTTTATCTCTTGGTCTGGTATTTGTTTCCTTTCTGGTACGAATTTTATGGTGCTAGAGGACTTCTCTGAGTGACCTGGATATCCTACTCCAGATGTTCCCTTTTGCTGCATGTTAATTAGCAGTTTCGCACGTTCATCACTCTTGTAGATCATTTCTTTTCCTTTCTTGATCTTTTCCTCAGCTACATTGTTTCTAGTGATAAGATCCTTCACTTTTGAATTTAGTGAGTGAATCTCACTGTCCTTTCCTTTGATCTGTTCTTCCAGATCGTTGATGTTAGCAACAAATTTAGTGTTTGCTTTACTCAATATCTCTTCAGATTTCTTCAATCTGTCATTTTTATCAACAACTTCTCTAAATAGTCTCTTGATACTCGAGTAGCTCTTGAACATCTCATTAACTTCATCCCATGAATATTCATCTTGATCTTCTATTTCCTGTTCCAGGTTAATATCATTTGAAGAATCAGAGTTGCAAGAGTTTACCTCTACATCATCCAGACCGTTGTCTAGTCCTACATAGCATTCATCCCAATCTTCTTCTTCATTGGCAAAGAATGCTTCATCATCTTCTGATGAACTATCTGATAGGTGACTTGAGCTAGAGTCTTCTTCTTCTGCTATCATGGTCTTACGATGAGCTTTTATTTTTCGATCTCTCTTAGCTCATAGTTCTTCTCTTTGACTTTTAGATAATTCTGGGCAATCTGTTTTGAAATGGCCTGTTCTCCCACAACCATAACAAGTATAGTCAGTAGGATTAGTGATTTTACCATTACCTCTACTTTCTGTTTTGTCATCAGATCGTTCTGCTTCTTTGTTCTTCTGGTATCTGCTCTTGTTATCTTTGTAGAACCTTCGGTACTTTCTTGATCTGATTTCCATTTTATCCATTCTTTTTGCAATCATTGAGAATTCTTTGAGTAACTTATCATAACCTCCTTCTTCTGGAGTGGCAGATGCTGTTGATTCATCTGTTTTGCACTTCGCTTTGAAGGCAGTCTCTTTCTCCTTCTTTGAGTTATTTTCGCTCTTCTTGCTGGAGGAATAATCTGGTCCGTGAATCCTTCTGATGTCACATTCATGGACAGCTAGATGATCAAATAGTGCTTCTACAGATAGATCATTAAAATCAGCACGTAGAGGTTGCATAGCTGAGTAAATTTCCCAGCTTGGCGGTAGAGATCTCAGAATCTTGAGATTCTTCTCTCTCTGTGTGTACTTATTCTTTTTGAAGGCAAAAACTTCAAGTAGTACTTCAATGAACCTGTTCTTCATCTGCTCGATGGTTTCTCCAGGTTTCATCTTGAATTCATCAAACTTGTTGCATGCCAGAGATAACTTATTATCAATCATCGCTTCAGAACCTAGGCTGAGATCCCTTAGAGCTTTCCATATTTCTTTGGCTGTGTCAAGATCTTGGATCTTAGACAGATGGACTCCTTTCACAGTACTGGAAATGACTCCTTTCACAGGTGTACTTTCTGGGATCTTTCAGTACAGATTCTTTAACTGCTCCTGTCTCAGTAATACGAGTAGTTTCTTCAGTAATGGCTAGAGGTCCTTCCTTAATTACTTTCCACATCAAGCAGTGATGAGCTTTGAGACACATCTTGATCCTGAAACTCCACTCTCTATATCCTTGGATAGAGAATTCTTCGCATGCCCTGATAACAGATGACTCCATAGCAGATAATATGCTAGTGAATGAAAAAGATTTTCTAAGATCTATTCAAGTTGATCACGCAGGTTGTATCCCTGTGAAACAAAACAATGGTCGTTTGAACCACCGCTCTGATACCACTTGTTGGTCCCGAAAGAGCAAGGTTTGGTGTATGGGGGGGGGGGGGGAATACACCAAATACAAACTTTTCAGTTTACTTGACTAATTTAGAAGAGAGACTTAAGCTTTCTGGATTACAGATTGCTCAATGTGACAGACCAGATTGACTAACTAATCAATCTTGTTCTGTCCAAGCAGAATCTCTTAAGTGAGTAATACAAAGCAGAAAGTAAGAGTGATCTTATTTTCTAACAGTGTACTGTGTGCGGAATAATGGTGGACTTAGTTGATGCTCTTTGATTAGAAAACCTTTCAAATCTTAGTCGAGTATTTAGAGAATTGATTAAGGATGCAATTTGAATGAAAGTGACAGATAGTGAATAAAACAACTGGAATATAAATGCAGAAAGTAAATAACACGATTATTTTACGTGGTTCGGGAAACCCCCTACGTCCACGGTCTAATCCAAACTGGATTAGATATCCATTACTAGGATACTCTCTTATTTATACTCGCTGAGAACGAGCCACGAGTTTCAATTACAAACTTGATTGAAACTTATGCACGAATAAGGGTCGTGACCCTTTACAACTTACAGAAAACTACTGTAAAACAGGATTTCTTCACGTTAATCCACTAGAAAACTACTAGCTAGCAAAGATCTCCTTCCTCTCACGATAAGACAGACTTGAATCGAGATGTGATTGCGATCACGAACGGTTTGAAGCTTTTGTCTGATGTAAGATCGAGTTGCTTGAGAATTTTTTAGTGATATATCGCTAGCTTTTTTCAGACTTTAAATCTCCAAACATATATAGGCTTTGAATTTTGAAATTCTAGCCATTTGTTGATTGGCGTGATTTGATTTGTGGATTGCTTCAGATTTCATCTGTTACAAGGAGACAAAAAGAAATAACACAGAATATGAATAATATCAAGTGTATTTTCAAGATAACATCATCAAAACTTAAATTATCTGTGGGGTTCCCAACAATATGCTAGTGAATGAAAAGGTTTTCTAAGATCTATTCAAGTTGACCACGCAGGTTTTAACCCTGTGAAACAAAACAATGGTCAGTTGAACCACTGCTCTGATACCACTTGTTGGTCCCGAAAGAGCAAGGTTTGGTGTATGGGGGGGGGGAATACACCAAATAAAAACTTTTCAGTTTACTTGACAAGTTATGTGAGAGTTCAAGCTATTCTGTGGAAGAAATTGCCCGTAGATGACTTGACAGATCGATATGCAGATCGATAGCAGTCTTGGTCCAAACAGATTACTCTCTTAGTGAGAACACTTAGCTAATAATGAGAGTGATCTTATTATTTTCTCAGTGTTGAGTGAGTGCGGAATAATGGTGGATTAGTGATTGCTCTTGTTTAGAAAACCTTAGTAATTATCCAGAATGTTAAGAAGATTGATTGAGATGCAGATGGATGATAGTGCAGAGAGTTAGAATAATAAACAACTAAAGATTAAGGAATGCAGGAATGTAAAGCACACAGTTGTTTAGCGTGGTTCGGAAAATCCCTACGTCCACGATCTGGTCAAAACTAGACCAGATTATCCACTACTAGGATACTCTGCTTCTTTATACTCGTGGAGAACGAGTCACAAGTACCAATCACAACTAGACAGATACTTATGCACGAATTAAGGGTCGTGTCCCTTTACAATAGATTACCTCTACGTTACCACTAGAAAACTACTAGCTAGCAGGGTGATCTCCTTTCTCTCGACAAGACAGACTTAAATCGAGGTGGTTGGTGTGATGTAGAATCACAGGATGTTGAAGCTCTAAGTCTGGACTGCAGCTTGATTGCTTGAGAAGATAATAACAGTATAGTTCGCGTGTGTTCTCTATCTTTCTCCAGATCTCTAACTTCAACTATATAGGCATTGAATTTTGAAATTCTAGCCGTTTGTTGATTGACGTGCGATAGATGGTATATTGCCAATCAATGGTTTCCATCATATCTGTTCTTCCCATATAGGAAAGGTTGACTCAATCTCTGAGTTATGGAAAGCAGATTTGCTAACGGTCTCTTTCCTTCTATGTGTTAACCGAAGATCTTCTTTCCAATCTCAGTAGGATGAACTTGATCTTGACGTGGCAAGAGCATATGATGTGTAGGATGATGTCAGCTGATGGATTGATGACTCAATCGTTCTGGTTCATCGCTGCAGGCATCGATCTGGTCATCGATCTGGTAACTGTCTGTTACAGCAGATCAATTCCTCTTTGGCGTAAAATCTTTGACTTTCATCCTATTCTAAGTTGAGATTGACTTCTATAGGAATATTTCCTTTACACTTCAAGTCATCTCCTAATCTGTTCTATAGCAACATTCACTTTATCTCTAGTGATCTGTTATTACACGAGAACAACTTAAGCTATTAAACATCTAAGTGTGTTTCGAAAAGACCATCATCAAAACTAAATGTCTTAGGGTTCCCAACAATCTTGTTCAGCTAGCATGGCCTTGCTCTCATGTTTGAGTTCTCGATCTCTTTTTGCTCTTAGCTCTTCTCTTTGGCTTTTGGACAGATCAGGGCAATCTGTTTTGAAGTGACCTGTTCTGCCACAACCAATGCAGGTATAATCTGTTGCGTTAGATGTTTTTGAGATTTTACCTGTCTGCTGCTTTGATTCATCCTTGTTATCAGATCGATGATCATTGTCACGTTTCTTGTAGAATTTTTTTTTTGTTATATTTATAAAACCGTCTGAATTTCTTCGATCTGATCTCCATCTTGTCCATGCGTTTGGCTATCATTGCAAACTCTTTTAGTAGTTTGTCATATCCCTTCTCTTCATCTGGTGTAGAAGGTTCAGAGGGTTTATCTGGTTTGCTCTTTGCTTTGAAGGCTACTTCTTTGTCCTTCTTCGAGCTGCTTTCTGCCTTTTTGGACAGATGATCTGGTCCATGAATTCTTTGTATATCACATTCATGGCCTTCAAGATGATCAAATAATGCTTCAGTAGATAGTTCATTGAAGTCTGCACGAAGAGGTTGCATAGCTGCATATATCTCCCAGCTAGGTGGAAGTGCTCTGAGTACTTTCATGTTCTTTTCTATTTGAGTATATTTGTTCTTATTGAACGCTGATATCTCAAGGAGAATTCCAGTAAATCTCATCTTCATTTGCTCAATGGTCTCGATTGGTTTCATTTTGAATTCGTCATATTTATTGCAGGCAAGTTACATCTTGTTCTCAATCATGACTTCAGATCCAAGACACAAGTCTCTTAAGGCTTGCCACATCTCTTTGGCAGTATCCAGATCTTGGATTTTGGCCAGATGCACGCCTTTGACTGTGCTAGATATGATTCCTTTAGCAAAGTCATCCAGATTGGCTTCGCGACGTTCCTCTATAGTATATTTCCTTAGATCTTTAGGAACAGTCTGTGTAGTTACACCAGTTGAGTTTGTTACCGTCACTTCTTCAGGGATCTGTAGTGACCCATCTTCGATAACTTTCCACATCAGATAATGATGGGCTTTGAGTGCCATTTTGATTCTGAAGCTCCATTCTCTATATCCTTGAATGGAGAATTCTTCACAAGCCCTAACGACAGACGATTCCAAAGCAGATAGTATGCACGCGAATGAAAAATAGGTTTTCCTAGATCTATTCAAGTTGACCACGCAGGTTTTAACCCTGTGAAACAAAAACAATGGTCGTTTGAACTACCGCTCTGATACCACTTGTTGGTCCCGAAAGAGCAAGGTTTGGTGTATGGGGGGGGAAATACACCAAATACAAATTTTTCAGTTTACTTGGTTAATTAATAGAGAGTTTAAGCTATTCTTAAGTAAGAAATTGCTCGGCAGATGACTAACCAGATTGATCAGCATATCAATACCAGATTAGTCCAAACAGATGGCTCTCCAGTGTAGACACTTAGACAATAATAAGAGTGATCTTATTTCTTTCTAAGTATTGTGTGTGCGGAAATAAGGTCGATTTAGTTAATGCTCTTGTTTAGAAAACCTTAAGGATTAATCAGATCGTTAAGCAGATTGATTGAGATGCAGATTATATGATAGTGCAGAATGTTAGAATAAACAACAACTGAAAGTAAATGTGCAGATATATAAAGAACACAGTTGTTTAACGTGGTTCGGGAAATCCCTACTTCCACGATCTGGCCAAAACTAGACCAGATTATCAACTACTAAGATACTCTGCTTCTTTATACTCGTGGAGAACGAGTCACAAGTATCAATCAAAGCTAGAGAGATACTTATGCACGAAGTAAGGGTCGTGTCCCTTTACAACAGATTACCTCTACGTTACCACTAGAAATCTACTAGCTAGCAGGGTGATCTCCTTCCTCTCGATAAGACAGACTTGAATCGAGGTTGAGTTGGTGTGATTTAGAATCACAGTTAGTTTGAAGCTCTTAGTCTGGCTCACAGATTGATTGCTTGAGAGTATCTTATCAATATAGCTCGCACATTTTTTTTTCAGACCTTGAACTTCATATATATATAAGCATTGAATTTAAAATTCTAGCCGTTTGTTGATTGGTGTTGGTCCCGAAAGAGCAAGGTTTGGTGTATGGGGGGGGGAATACACCAAATACAAACTTTTCAGTTAACTTGACAATTCATAAGAGAGATGAAGCTATTCTGTATCAGAAATTGCTCGGCAATGACTAAACAGATCGATATGCAGATCGATATCAGATTCAGTCCAAACAGGTTACTCTCTTGTGAAAACACTTAGTTAATAATAAGAGTGATCTTATTATTTTCTGAGTGTAGAGTGAGTGCGGAATAATGGTGGATTAAAGTTTGCTCTTTGTTTCAGAAAACCTTAAGAAATTAATCAGATAGATTAAGGAGATTGATTGAGATGCAGATGGATGATAGTGCAGAGGGTAAGAATAATAAACAACAGTAATTAAATATGCAGAAATATAAAGCACACGGTTGTTTAACGTGGTTCGGGAAATCCCTACGTCCACGATCTGGTCCAAACTAGACCAGATTATCCACTACTAGGATACTCTGCTTCTTTATACTCGTGGAGAACGAGTCACAAGTATCAATCACAACTAGAATGATACTTATGCACGAAATGAAGGGTCGTGTCCCTTTACAACTTACAGAAAACTACTGTAAACAGGTTATCTTCACGTTAATCCACTAGAAAACTACTAGCTAGTAAAGATCTCCTTCTTCTCTCGATAAGACAGACTTGAATCGAGGTGGTTGGTGTGATGTTTGAATCACAGAGTGTTGAAGCTCTAAGTCTGGAATGCAGCTTGATTGCTTGAGAATATTTCAACAGTATAGCTCGCGTGTGTTCTCTCTTACTCTTTCCAGATTTTTGACTTCAACTATATAGGCATTGAATTTTAAAATTCTAGCCGTTGTTGATTGGCGTGATTTGATTTGTGGATTGCCAATCAATCATATCTCTTCTTTCCTTATAGAGTCGTTGATTGAATCTTCTATGAATGGGAAGCAAATCATCTGTGATTACTTTCCTTCTTCGTGTCAATCAGTGATTCTCTTTCCAATTCTCGATGGATGGAATTTAAAGCATCATTGACAGATTTGGTTCAGCTCTTTCTGTTTTGCTTTAAACCTTCTGGTTATGTCCTTTCTGGTCTTAGTGTCTTTCTGGTTGAACAGTGGTTAGACACTTTTTGGTTGAAGTGCTTTCTGTCTGTTACTTGCTGGTTCAACTTTCTGTTAAAGTTGACTTGCTCCACTTTCTGTCTGAGACTTGCTGGTTTAACTTTCTGTCCGAGACTTGCTGGTTTGAGACTCTCTGGTTTAGCATTCTGTCTGTGACTGATTTGCTGGTTTCAACTTTCTGTTAAAGTTGTCTTGTTCCAGCTTTCTGTCTGAGACTTGCTGGTACACCTTTCTGTTTGAAATCTTTAGATCTCTGTTACACAAAACAGGTAGAATAATATACAGAAACATGAGAGAGCCTAAGTCTGTTTTCGAGGGAACATCATCAAAACTTAATTTAGTTGTGGGGTTCCCAACAATTGGCGTGAGATTGATCAAATATTGCCAATCAATGATATCCATCATATTTGTTCTTGCCTTGTAGAAACATTGACTCAATCCTCTAAGTATGGAAAACAGATCGTTAACAGTTACTTTCCTTCATTGTGTCAATCGTAGATTCTCTTCCCAATCCCTATTGGATGGACTTCAATCTTGACGTGGCAAGAGGATATGATGTGTAGGATGATGTCATCAGGTGGTTTGATGACTCTATCGATCTGGTTCTTGGCTGTGGACATCGATCTGGTTGGTGATCTGGTTGACAGCAGATCGATTTCTTCTTCGTGAAAAAGTCTTGATCTTCATCCTATACTATTATGAAAATAACTTCTATAGGAATAAATCCTTTACATGCTAAGTCATCTCCTAATCTGTTCTCTATCAGAATTCACTTTATATGAGTGATCTGTTAACACGTAGAACAGTTTAACTCCCAAAAAGAACTAAGTGTGTTTCGAGAGATCATCATCAAAACTAAAATACTTTAGGGTTCCCAACAAGTCAAGAGCGAGTTGAAATGATCATTGACATGCAACAGAAGGGGAGAGCTGGTCTAGGATACAACGGATATACCAGTGAGACTCGATTTGTTGCTGAAAGGAAGAACATACCAGATAAAGTGAAGGATCTCAAGAACAAGAAAAATCAACCCCCGAAGTTGAGGATGAAGGAAAAAAGAGATAATAGATATTATCAGAAGAAGGGCCAATCTGCTTGTTATGAGAAAACAAATAATAATCAAAAGTAGAAGACACCGCTCAAGATCTCCTCGACTAATAAAAAGACAATCAATGAGGACAACATTGAGAGAAATCATCCTCATATCTACAAAGCCATAACCAGAACAGATGATATTGGAAGAAGAATTACGTGCTATATATGTGTTCCTGACACTAAGTTTATCTGGATCCCCAAGGGAACATTTGCTACTAACCAAGCACCCACTTGTTGAAAGGGTAGCTAAAGTTTCTTAATTGCAGGATCGAAGAACTGCAAGAAGAAGTAAAGTAGCAAAGGGAACAATCTGTATTATTGATAGTGGATGTTCAAAACACATGACCTGTGATAAGAATGCTCTATCAGACTATGCGGAAAGAGAAGGACTACAGGTAACTTTTGGATGTAACTCAAAAGGCTACACCCGAGGCTATGGTAACATAACTATTGGAGAGACTACTATCTCAAATGTATCATATGTCGAGGGTCTTAGTCATAATCTTTTCTCAGTTAACCAATTATGTGCTAATGGAAATCAGATTATTTTTGATGCTAACTACTGTTTTGTGAAAAGCAAGGAAGGAGATGCGACTCTTCTTACCGGAAAACTGCCGGACAGATTATATGTTGTGCAGTGGAATAACCAGATTGAGATATGTCTAGTTACTAAGACAATATCATAAACAAGTTGGCTATGGCATAAACGACTAAGTCATCTCAATTTCAAGACAATCGATAAGATAGCAAGAGAGAAACTAGTCGAAGGATTACCAGATCAAGTATATGACAAGAACCACATCTGCGAAGCATGTCAAGCTGGGAAACAAACTAGATCATCATTTTCTAGAAAATCGGTTCAGTCTTCTACCAGAATCTTAGAGTTACTACATTAGACTTATTTGGTCCAGTCAAGCCATTAAGTATAAATGGTAGGAAATACACTCTAGTTATTATTGATGATTATTCAAGATTCACATGGGTAATCTTCTTATATAGGATGAAAGAGACATTGGAAAAGCTGCCAAATTTCTTCAACAAAATCTCCAAGAAAAAGGAAGCTTCTGTTACAACCATTAGAACAGATCGTGGAACAGATTTACTAAACCAGAAGATTGAGAACAATTGCAACCACATGGAAATCACACATCAAACGTCTGCAGCAAGAACCCCTCAACAGAATGGAGTAGTTAAAAGAAGGAACAGATCATTAAAAGAAGCAGCTCGTACCATGTTTAATGCAACCAGATTACAAAAGAAATTCTGGGCAGAAGCCATCTACACGGCCTGC